>PVJN01001425.1:0-85609 GCA_004026805.1 Lasiurus borealis
AAACCACAATCCTGATTATACTACTCTTTCTTTTTAAAATTTCTTTATTGATTAAGGTGTTACATATGTGTCCTTATACCCCCATCATCCCTCATCTTCCCCCCCACCCCCATACTCATGCACTAACCACCCTGGTGTCTGGGTCCATCACTTAGGTCCATATGGTCCTTTGGTTGATCTCTTCCCCCTTACCCCCACCACCCCCCTACTTTCCCTCTGAGGTTTGATGGTCTGATTGATGTTTTTCTGTCTCTGGAACTGTTTATGTTGTTCATTATATTCCACCAATGAGTGAGATCATGTGATATTTATCTTTCTCTTGACTGGCTTATTTTACTTAGCATAATGCTCTCCAGTTCCATCCATGTTGTTGAAAATGGTAGGAATTCCTTCTTTTTTAGCTCAGTGTAGTATTCCATTGTGTAGATGTACCACAGTTTTTCATCCACTCATCTGCTGATGGGCACTTAGGCTGTTTCCAAATCTTAGCTATGATAAATTGTGCTGCTATGAACATAGGGGTGCATATATCCTTTCTGGTTGATATTTCTAGCTTCTTGGGATATATTCCTAGAAGTGGTATTACTGGGTCAAATGGAAGTTTCATTTTTAGTTTTTTGAGGAAACTCCATACTCTTTCGTTTAAAGTATCCGAAGAGAATCATTGGAATACAAAGTCCTGTATGAAGTTCTACTTCTTACAAAGACAGGATTTTCTCTTATCACACATCTTGTGATTGTGGTCAAAGTTAGAGTCGGGTCAGTATGCAAATCTAGAACTTCTGAATTGCGAGCCAATATTTTTCACCAACTTTCCCCAATCGTGAAGTCTAATGTTCAGCATCCATAATCTAGAATGTTCTGAGAAATTAAATCAGGAATACTGTCTAGTGGTAAATGTCACATGTGTGCCAAGCATGTACTTTCCTCCATCCACCTTGAAATTACGTAAATAAGTAATTATTTAAAGTAAGTTATTCTTGATATGCTTATATCAAATATGACCTAAGATTAAACTGCAATTTACCCTAGGACTCACCTTATGACTTTATACAGTTATATTTCTTGTGTGAATTCAGGGCATATGTTTAGCTTTTATTTATTAATTAAAATACTTTTGTATTATTATTATTTTAGAGAGGAAGGGGTGGAAGAGAGAAACACAGATGTGAGAGAGAAACTTCAATAGGTTGCCTCTCATACTCACCCCGACTGGGGACCAAGCCCACAACTTGGGCATGCGCCTGACTGGGAATCAAACCAACAACCTTTGGGTCCACTGGGCATGCTCAACCAACCGAGCCACACCCACCAGGGCCAGCTCTTATTATTTCTCAACATGAGATTTGGTCCGTATGTCTTTTCAAAAACAATTCTACCTTTAACAGATCATTTCCATCATATTGAAAAGAAACTGGAATAAATATCTGAGCTAATGGATTATTTGAAATAAAATTGGCCAAAACTGGTTTGGCTCAGTGGATAGAGCATTGGCCTATGGACTGAGGGGTCCCGGGTTCAATTCCTGTCAAGGGCACGTACATTGGTTTCGGGCACATTCCCAGTAGGGTGTGTGCAGGAGGCGGCTGATTGATGTCTCTCTCTCATGGATGTTTCTAACTTTCTATCCCTCTCCCTTCCTCTCTGTGAAAAAATCAATAAAATATATATTTAAAAAATAAAATGAAATAAAATTGATAATTTAGTTGGATCTTTTAGTCTAATAAGTTTTAGCAAACAACTAGAAGGCATGAGATGTTTTTCCATCTATGCATTTGAGCCTATTATTTTCAAGGATCTCTTTGAGTTTCCATTGGAACACTCTACAAAATTTTTAAAAAGAAAAGTAAATAAACCATACAGTTTTATCGAAACTCAATTTTATAATTGTCTTTATCCTGCTGTAATTCATGTACTCCCTTATTTTTTAGATGGAAAGAATGCTTGTATTTTACTTATAATTGGGAATGAGATGGATTTCCCTCCTACTGTTTATTGTCAGAATCTTCTCCAAAAGCAGTGGGGGGAAAAATCTGCCTTGTACTAATTTTTAATTTGTGAACATTCATATCTTATTTCAGCAGGAAATGCACTCCATAAACCACAGAAACAGATGCATACCACCATATAAAAATAGATTCCCTCACTCTGGCCGGTTGCTTGGTGGTTAGAGTATTAGCCCCTAGACTAAAGAGTCAAGTGTTCAATTCTGGTCAAGGGCATGTCCTTGGGTTGTAGACTGGCCCTGGCCGGAGCACGTGTGGAAGGCAACCAATTGATGTGTCCCTCTCACATCGATGTTTCTCTCTGTCTCTACCCATCCCTTCCACTCTCTCTAAAAATCAATGGAAAAAATATCCTCCGGTGAGGATTCATTTAAAAAAGTAGGTTCACTCATTTTAAAATACTATGAGAAGCTGCTGTTTTTTTTTTTTTTTATCAGTTATGCAGCGTCTTCACCTCAATATACAAATGCTTGTCAACACACAAAGGTCGTGTGCAAAATTTTTGTCAATGAATTGTATCAGGTTTGTGATATTATTCACAGGTGGTATGGATGCTATTGCAGTGTCCATCTTGTTTATTAATGTCAACATTAGATTTTTTTTAAAAATATATTTCATTGATTTTTTACAGAGAGGAAAGGAGAGGGATAGAGAGCCAGAAACATCAATGATAGAAATACATCAATCGACCGCCTCCTGCATGCCCCTAACTGGGGATGTGCCCACAACCAGGATACATGCCCTTGACCAGAATCCAACCCGGGACCCCTCAGTCCACAGGCCGACACTCTATCCACTGAGCTAACTGGTTGCAGCCAACATTAGATTTTGAGGAAGCTAAATATGCTACTGATCTTAATTCTAGAATTGATTACACAAAGATTCTAACTTGAATGATGGTATATAGAGTCAAACAGTATTGTTTTAGTAAACTGGGTGGTTTCACATGTACACATTATATTAGTTTCTTACATATATACTTTATATCATTTGAAAAACAAATACAGGGTGTCCCAAAAAATGTATACACATTCTTTTTTGATACCTCAACTAATGTTTCTTTTGAGATTTAACCCACTGGAATTAATAATTATTCAAAATGTGTTTACATTTTTGGGACACCCTATATACCTGTTCTATTTTTTCTTGGTGTTTGTTTTCTTTTGAGGGGGAGGGATTTTTGTTTTTAGTTATTTTTGTTTGTTTGTTTTTTTAGTTTTAGAAGCTATTTATAGGGAAAGAAAATTTGGCTAGGCCAAAAAAAATTCTGAATTCCTGACCTGTGTTTGTCTCTGACTCACTCTAATGGATCTTCCTGTTCTAATATTTTGAATGAATTGTTCAGGTCTTCATATTACTCCTTCCCAATTTCAGTAAGTAAGGAATGCTCTGAGCCAGGATTGCATTTCTAATTTTTTGATAAAACAGTCACCGAATGTTAAAGAAACAGTAAAGTATAAAATTTCCTGTCAACTTAAATTTTCCTCTTCAAACTTTTCTACCTTTTAGAAAGATTATGGAAATAATTCATCTTCTACTCTCTGGAATAAGTTATTTAAATAATTGCAGTACTTCTGCTCTAAGTTGGATTTCAAATTTAAGTTGTCCCAAGGAATATATAAGCCTATGCAAATTTTCATGAGTAAGTTAACTAATACACCAATTTCCTTACCTTTTTTTTCCCGTAGAGTGTAACTGATGAAGTGTTGTAGCTGTCTTGCTTTTTAGTTTTCCTCATGCTAAGTATACCTGCTAATTCATTCATTAAAAACCTTTCCATTTTAATAGATGTGTAAGCAAATTCTAGAGAAATATATTTCTCACCAAAGTAGTTGGAAATGTTAATTAACATTTGAATGAATGGCTTTTGTGAAGCTCATTTACAAAGGATGATGCAAGCTAGGAAGATTTTAATGCACTAAAGAAATTTAAATAATTTGTACCCAGAGGGATGCAAATAAGCCAGGATTCTAAGTTTAGAACTACAGACTATGAGGAGGAGCATTCATTTTGATACATTCTCATCTTCTCACTCCTGCCAGCAGTATTTGACCATGGCTGCTGGTCCTTTGTGGGATCTACTCGGGTTTAATGATTTAGTGAGGAGAAATAACACAGAATTGTAGCCCGGGGCCTCTGTAGCTCAGTGGTTAGAACAGCAGCCCACACACTGAAGGGCATATACCTGGGTTGTAGGTGTTTAAGAGATTAGTGATGATAGGAGTGATGATAAGAAAAAATATAAGAGGTTTTATGTATCTATGTTGATCATCTCCACTGGGGAGTGAGTATTGGTGTATAGTTTTATCACAATAAATATAAAATGTATGTGTGATTACATTTGAAAGGCACAGACTACATAGATATTTTTATTTACCTGCATACATTTTCTAGGACAGACATAAATCAATTGGTTCTGGCCTACATTAAATGACAACGTAAAAACGAGATCACTTGTAATTATGTTTTGTTTTATAAGGCACTAACAGTTGTAATCACAAATATTTGAGATGGACCGAATTTTACATTAATCCTCCTGCTATTTAACTTAGGAACTGACAATTGCATTATTGTATGCTGTTTAAATGTCACATCAGCTGATGTGACTGTGTGTAAAAATTGATCTCTCTCTGCAGTGAAGAGTAGACTACTAGTGAGAAAACCGTTCTGAATTCCTTCAGGATTTCTAGTTTCTGATATTTACCAATCAATTTTAAATATTCACCCACATGAAGGCCATCCGTGACAAATTATTTCTGAGAGAGGTTAGATAAAATATAAATAATGAGGTATTAATGGTAAGAAAGGAGAAATATTAAAAGCAATCCTATTAACAAAGATAATAGAAATTAGACCATGTTACCCAACTAACTTAACTGAGTGATTATTTCAAGTCAATTCTGGGAAATAATTTAAAATCTATTCATGTTTATTCAAGAACTATATAAGGATATCATTGAAGAGTCCTAATTTAATATCAGGATTGAAATTGACATGACAAAAACATTCTATTAAACTCTTGACATGATAACTAACCCTATAGATTATATTAATCTATTATTTCTGAAAGTCTACAAGTGGGTACATTTTGCATCATTTCAGATGACATTTAATTGGTACATGGCATCATCATACAATAACTTTCAGCTATATTTTCTGAAGTATATATTTTAAAATTCTGCCAACCTGCTAACTTTCTACTAAATTTCTGCTCATGGCTTTTTTTGCTGTCTCTTTCCCTTGGACCACACCTTCCATCAATATCATGTACTGGTACATATTACCATGTCATATGACTTTTGGCTTCAGAGAATATCCCATTATGTTTCTCTTTTGTTTGCACACTAGACATACTTACCCGGTTTATTGGAACATTTCATCTTAACTGTTATAATAGATAATAGACTGGAAGGGAGGAGAAGAGAGAAAGAGAGAGAGAGAGAGAAAGAGAGAGAGAGAGAGAGAGAGAGAGAGAGAGAGAGAGAGAGAGAGAGAGCGCATCATAGATGTGAGAGAGACACATTGATTGGTTGCCTCCCACAGGCACCAGGACCAGAGCCAGAGATGGTGCCTGCAACCAAGTTATGTGCCCTTGGCCAGAATTGAACCCAGACCCCTTTAGTACAAGGCTGATGCTCTATCCACTGAGCTAGACCGGCTAGGGATTAGTCCACCATTTTAGTTTGCAAAAAGCAGGGTTTCCGAAACATCTATCCATGTCCCAAATTCTGTTGATGAGAGAGAGAGAGAGAGAGAGAGAGAGAGAGAGAGAGAGAGAGAGAGAGAGAGAAAGAAATTGAAATTCATTATTGTAGAAGTAGCTACATCTCATTAAAAACAATTTTGTTGCCAAAACCGGTTTGGCTCAGTGGATAGAGTGTCTGCCTGCAAACTGAAAGGTCCCAGGTTTGATTCTGGTCAAGGGTGTGTATGTTGGTTGCAGGCACATCAAGGTGGCTGATTGATGTCTGTCTTTCTCATCGATGTTTCTAAGTGTCTCTCCCTCTCCTTTCCTCTCTGTAAAAAATCAATAAGATATATTTAAGAAAAACATTTTTATCAGTTTCTTAAGTCAGAATAATATGCAAAAAATTCAAAGGTGTAACACAAGCATATCAAATGGTAATTTCATACCAAATAAAAGTAAATGTGATAGCCTATGTTTAATATTTGTGAAAATGATAAGGAAGTAAAATCTACATAGGTGATTATGTATTTTGGCAGGGGGTTTCTAATGCATATGTATGTGTCAAATAAAATTAACCCCATACCTTTTAATAGATCTAACAAAAAAATATGAAGGTCTAATAAATGGCGCCAATCATCCCAATAACCAATTTTAAAAAGTTTGAATGTTTGTGCCAAAATGATAAATTAACCACATGTTCTGAAGAATGAAATCAACTGTTTGGGTTCAATCCCTCATCTCCAGGCAGATGAGACATCCAGATACCATATTAATTATCATCAGATTCTGATTAGGTAAAAAGAAACATCCAATAAGACTGAGATGCGAGATCCATACATCATAATGACAGCATAATGAGTTTGGCAGTGTTGGTCATGTGAAAGTGAATGTGTACATCATTCTTCTAAAATAAATTGAGTTTAGAGCATTCAATATGTGTGAAAGTCACAAACTTGCACACCCCTCCACTAACCAACTGAAACTAAAACTTGCTCAGGGTTAGAAAACTTTGGGATAAAAATTGGTTCCTGGACCTGACATGAATGAGTTGGCTGACCTCCTGATCTTGCGCGAAAGGCTATTATGAGATTACAGTTACCATAGGATTACTAGAACACATAGAAGGTTTATAAGGTACTAGAGGCCCGATGCACGAAGATTTGTGCAAGAACGGGTCTTCCTTCCCCTGGCTGCTGGCACTGCCTTCGCTCCAGCCTGGAGCCACCTTCTGCCTTCCCCCTATGCCACCCAGAGGCCGGGAGTGGCTGAGGTGGTGTGGAATGCCTGCATCGTCGCCATGGCGATGACACAAGTGTTCCACCACACCCCAGGCTGCTTGGCACCTGCCATATGCAAATAAACCCACCATATTTATTGGATTACTTTGCATATCACTCCTGATTGGCTGGTGGGCATCTTGACGGTATGGTCAATTAGCATGTTACTCTTTTAGAAGGTAGATAATCATTTTTTTGTGTAATTTCCTTATGATGTCCTGCACAAAAGATTATATGTATTAGGGAAACTATCTGAGGTACTTTCTCATTGCTTCTCCTGCTGTGGAACCTTCAGGAGCTGGGCCAAGAATAATCAGAGCCCCAGGTGTGGGGTCTGGGCCAAAAAAGAGAATCCCCCCATCTTGACCACATTTACAGTGGTACCTCAAGATACGAGTTTAATTCCTTCCGTAACCTTGAGGAATGGGAAACTATGAGACGCTCGAGTCGTGGTAAACTGGTGGGTCGTGTGCAGCCAGCTGATCCGCGTGATTACTCCTATCTCAATGTTGCTCATATTTCAAAGCATAAATCACTAGCTCGACGGCTCATATCTCAAAAATCTCATCTGTTAGGGCACTCGTATCTCGAGGTACCACTGTAGTTAGGACTTAGCCTCATTAGCAACCCAAAAGCCATCTCCTGGCAGAATTCCTTCTTGCTCCCAGGAGATTTGTCTGTGGTCTTTTAAGACCATCAACTGATTGGACGAGGCCCACCCACATTATGGCAGGCAGTCTGCTTTACTCAGAGACCACCAATTTAATTTTAATTTTATCCAGAAGCCCGCAAAATAATATTTGACTAAATTCTGACCACCGTGTTCCAGCCCACTTGACCTAGTAAAATGAACTACCACAACTAGCACAGCTGAATCCCTTTCTTGTATAGAGAGATAAATAGAAAATTTAATATTTTGGACTTGTCTTCTAAATTGAGAAAATCTTTTAAAACAAAAAGAAGAAAGAAAAATAAAATGTCTCTGCTAGATGCAGATAGTTGATATGTTTTGTTTGACCTTACAGTTTCAATTTGCTGGGTATTTAATGGTTGACCATATAAAATCAAGATAATCTAGGTAGATACTTGGATAAGTTGTTTTTCTGAAATGTCAGGTCTGTCACCAAGTGGCAGCAATTGACCCCCTGCTTTCCATCGCCATCCTGTTTTAGCTGCCACCTTCCTCACGGCTCTTTCACAAGGTTCATATTGAGGTCAAGGTCAGTGGTTCATTATTACCTCACTTGCACTCTTTCTTCTATTCAACTGATGTAGGTTTATTGTTTTTATTTTTTAAGTACATTTCTATTGATATCACAGAGGAAAGGAGAGGGAGAGAGAGATAGAAACATGAATAATGAGAGAGAATCATTGATTGGTTGCCTCTTGCACGCCCCCTATCAAGCCCACAACCCAGTTATGTGCCCTTGACCAAAATCAAACCCTGACCCCTCAATCTGCAGGCCAGTGTTCTATCCAGTGAGCCAAACCCGCTAGGGCAGTAGATGTAAGTTTAAATGATTATTCCATGGAGGAATTTCAGCAACTTGTGTTATTTAGGAAACATAAAATCTTAAAAGATGTCAGACCATTTATTTTAGAAAAATAGAATATAATACGTTTTTCTTGGGTTTCTTGTTACACTTTCTGAGACCAAAAAAAAAAAAGCCCTTTTAATTTGGGGACTTTTCTCTGAAGCTATTTGAAATGTTATTTTCTCTATAATATTCTTTGTTGAATATCACCAGTCTTTCAACTCTTTTTTTTTAATCTTTGCCTTTGAAAATATTACATAGGTCCTCCTTTTTAGCCCATTAACCTTTTCCAGTCCACTCCTGCCCACCCCCTGGCCCTTACTGCCTCATTGTCTGTGTCCATATATGCGCCCAAGTTCATTGGCTGGTCAATTCCCACTCACTCACCCCTGCCTTCCCTCTGAGGTTCCGCAGTCTGTTCATGCTTCTCTGACTCTGGGTCTGTTTCTGATCATCAGTTTATTTGGTTCAGGAGATTCCAACCCTTTGATTGAACCTTTACTAATAGGATCCCCTGAATTTATACATTAAAAACAGAATATCAAGCTGTTCTTCAATGTCAAGGCTCATTGGCTCTAACTGATCACTCCGAAAGCAAACAGTGAACAATTAAAAAGAGATCCCATCCATATAATGTATACCAAGGGTTTTAATTGTCTTCATTAGGGATGCATGAAAAAGCCAAGATGTGTTGTGCTTGTGGAAAGTAATGATCCAAGATGAAAATATATCAACATGGGAGAAAAATAGCGCATAAAACCATTTACAGTTTGTCACCTGGAATTAGAAGCACCTTCCCACCACATAAAGTTGTCAGACCTTTGATTCAGTTATTAAATGTGCAGATGATTAAAGTACAGGCTGGTCAGAGAAATCCAATTAGCGGTGTGGTTTCGTCTCAGAAGTGAGCTAGGACATCACACGTACTGGGAGCGACCTAAAATGCAGCTCACAGAGAGGTCGTGTTGCTGAAGGAAATTGCGGACAGTGGACATCTTAGTATAAAGCGTGTCCGTTAAGTATGGATGTTTTACAACCGTGTAGCGCTTTTAATACTGGAGCTTTCTACCTCTGCACTGGTGACATTTGGTCCAGGTGAGAGAGTGTGTGTGTGAGAGAGAGAGAGAGAGAGAAAGAGAGAGAGAGAGAGAGAGAGAGAGAGAGAGAGAGAGAGAGAGAGAGAGAGAGAACCTGCCCAGTTCATTGTAGAATGTTCAATCAAAAATACCACTAGATTTCAGCTGGTGTTGCTCAGTGGTTGAGCATCGACCTTTGAACCAGGAGGTCACAGTTCAATTCCTGGTCAGGGCACATGTCCAGGTTTGTAGAGACAGGAAGAGAGAGGGAGAGAGAGATAGAAACATCAGTGATGAGAAGGAATCGTTGATTGGCTGCCTCCTGCTAATCCCCTACTGGGGATGGAGCCAGCAACCCGGACATGTGCCCTGACTGGGAATCGAAATGTGACATCCTGGTTCATAGGTTGACGCTCAACCGCTGAGCCATGCTGGCCAGGCAAGATTCTTTTGGTTATAAAAATTATTTCTGAAGTTTCTGATTCATCAAAAGTATGTATTGTCCTTTCTTTTATTATTGGACATTATTCTGCAGATTTAGGTCCTTAGTAGTATGAGTTCACTAGAATTGAATTTCTTTAACCAGCCTGTACTTTTTTTCTTTAAATATATTTTATTGATTTTTCACAGAGAGGAAGGGAAAGGGACAGAAAGTCAGAAACATTGATGAGAGAGAGACATCGATCAGCCGCCTCCTGCACACCCCACACTGGAATTGTCCCCGCAAGCAAGGTACATGCCCCCGACCGGAATCGAACCCGGGACCCCCCAGTCTGCAAGCCGACGCTCTATCCACTGAGCCAAACCAGTCTCGGCAACCAGCCTGTACTTTAATCATCTGCATATTTCATAACTGAATCAAAGTTTTGACAACTTTATATCTCTTCACCATATATTTACAAACAGTTGCATACTTTTGAGGGGTCATGGAGAATGCTGTTAATTTCTAGGGAAATATGTCACGCTTCTCATTACAGAAATGTGTCTGATTGTACCGAAAGAATATTTCCAACACTTATGGGACACCATCTGATTTGTTTTAGGATCACACCCTTGCTATTTCCTTTTCTTTCACTTCCCATTTGAATTCCGCACTGATTTCTGACATTTCCACCTTGTTAATCTCTCTTCAGTCTGTTCACTCTCACCAATGTGCTTTGCAGATCAGTTATATCACCTGATTGACAGATAAGATTACCTCTCAGTAGTGTACAGGCATCTGGTGTTTTTTATTTTTTTATTTTTATTTAAATATACTTTATTGATTTTTTACAGAGAGGAAGGAAGGGGGATAGACTGGTAGAAACATCCAGGAGAGAGAGATATCGATCAGCCGCCTCCTGCACGCCCCCTACTGGGGATGTGCCCGCAATCAAGATACATGCCCTTGACAGGAATTGAACCTGGGACCTTTCAGTCCACAGGCCAACATTCTATCCACTGAGCCAAACCAGTTTTGGCCATCTCGTGTTTTACCAAACCTGATCACTGGGAATTGATCAGCTCCTGGCTGTGAGATGCTCAGATGCCTGTCTTTAGTGCTTGCAATCAGGGCTGCTTCTTTCACCCCATTCCCAGGGTTCGGTCCCCAGAACTCCATTGCTGTCTCGCCCCACGCCATGTTCTTGCTGTGCATGCCTTCTAGTTTGCTGCATTTTGTGAATACAATTCCGTTCTTGAACTGAATATGCTCCCTGCTCTACAGTACACTTGCTTATACCAGTTCCTCTCATTAGATGGCTTTTGTTTTATAAGTATTTTCAGTTCTCAAGCTCTGATATCCCAATAAATCAAACACACATAAGTAGGCCTATTGCCTTGGTTTCCTTTCCATCCAAAGCAAGATCCAGCCGGCGCAGGATTCCAAACATTTTTGTTCTCTCGTTACCCTGAAGTTCAAGGGAAAGAATAGTCTCCATTAAGGGTGAATCAATTTATCGGAGACCAACTTATTTACCTCCTCGCTCTTGAAATGTGAAACATCTCCTTTTCATCACGACATACATTTCTTTCTATTTCTTGGAGAAGAAGCAATAGCGAGATTTCCCGATAGCCCTGCCACCACGCTTACCTTGCTAGATGGGTCTGCGTTTGCATGCTCCATTCTTTTGCTTATTTCTAATGAGGAAGTTAGTTAAGACCACTTCTTTCCTTTCTGTATAGATCTCATTTTTCTTGTCAGCAGTCTTTCTCAAAATAAGAGTACGTTTGTTGTTTCAATTCCTCTTTCCCATTTTTCCCCCTCAATACAGATAAACACAGCTCTCAGCAAATCAGATATTCTTCAGTGTTCACTTTTACCTCTGAGTTTGCTGTTTCCCATAGATGCTACTCAACCTTCATACTCTTTCTATGGAAAACAGTTTCCTCTCTCTGCACTCCTCTATTTATTCCTCAGTTCTTCTGATGCTCAGATGGATGTTCTCACTGTCTGCGTTCCTCTTGTTGATTTATTTTAGTCTCTTCGCCTGTGTGAGTGTGAATGGGCCGGGGCTTCGATTCTAGCAAAACTTTATTAGCGATGCGTAATATCTTCTGGGCTTAAAAGCCACATTTATGTTAATTTCTTCATTAAAATGCAAACTCCTGTATATAAGGGCCCCCTTAACACCTCCGCTTGTGTGTATCTCAAACCTAATAACTCCTAAATCAAAATCATATGCTCCCAGTTTAAGAAGAGTATCCCCTGTAGGGTCCGTCAGGGAAATAGGAATGAAGGTTAGGTATTTGCAAACTGTCGTTCTGCAACAGAGAACAATGTTCGTTTCATTAAAACGATGATAAATGAACCAATAAATAGATGTTACTTCTTCGGCTGCAAAGTGAAGTCATAAACACATTTATACATTGGAATTGGGACTAGAATCTGTAGGAAGATGGCTCCAAGACCATGGTCCTAAGCCAGTGGTTCTCAACCTTCCTAATGCCGCGACCCTTTAATACAGTTCCTCATGTTGTGGTGACCCCCAACCATAAAATTATTTTCGTTGCTACCTCGTAACTGTAATTTTGCTACTGTTATGAATCGTATCTGTGTTTTCCAATGGTCTTAGGCGACCCCTGTGAAAGTGTTGTTCGATTCCCAAAGGGGTCACGACCCACAGGTTGAGAACCGCTGTCCTAAGCTAAGAACCTATTGGAGTTATATCAGCCAGGTGGCAGAGACATGGGCTGCCATTGCTTATAGTGTATTAGAGCTGGAGAGACACTGAACCACTCTGAACTTGACCGCAAGTGAAATACAACACCCTCTTATTGTGTAGGAATAGCCTTATGCTTAGTGAAATAAGCCAGTCAATGAAGGAGAAGCACCACATGATCTCACTCATTGGTGGATAATAAAGAACATTATAAACTGATGAACAAAAGGAGAGATACAGAGGCAGTAAAGCTTCAAACAGACTGTGAAATTACAGCAGGAAGATTAAAGTTAGGTGAGCTAGATAAGAGATCAATCAAAGGACTTGTATGCATGTATATAAGCATAACCAATGAACACAGACACTGGGGGGTTGGGGTATGCCTGGGAGGGAGGGGGGCAATGGGGAGATATGTATAAAAATTAATAAAAAAATACACGTTCTCTGTGCTTCGCTGGCTTTGTAATGGTCAACTCAGATAATAGATATATGACACTTTAGAGCATCAGGGATCTCTTTGCGAATGTGGATCCCTCTTCTCTCTCAAGCAGAGAGCACCTCATACAAAAGGTCTTCACTGTTGCCGATACCGGTTTTGCTCAGTGGATAGAGCATCAGCTTGTGGACTGAAAGGTCCCAAGTTTGATTCCGGTTGGGGGCATGTACCTTGCTTGGGGGCACATCCATAATGTGGGGCATGCAGGAGGTGGCTGATCGATGTCTCTCTCTCATCGATGTTTCTGACTTTCTATCTCTTTCCCTTCCTCTCTATAAAAAATAAATAAAATATATTTTTTAAAAAAAGGTCTTCACTGTTAGGGTGTGGCCGCTCTTAACCAGAGTCTTATTTGTCATTCAGTGTTTTTCCAACACTTTCCAGCTTCTAACGATGACCTGCATCTTGAGAACCTTGGCGCATGCTCCCTTTCTCCTTCAGAGAGCACTTGCCTTATGAGAATCAGCTCCATGAGTGGTACTGAGAGCTGAACAGTGGAAGGCGATGCTCTGTCCTAAACAACACCACCCATTCGGATGCTACGTTTCTTTTTATTTCTGTTTGTATTTGGTCTGCACATCTTTTCTTACCATCACCAGACCTGTTTTCCTCCTCAAAACGTCCGCTTCCTATTTCTTCCTCCCTTTGCTGAAGGATTACCAGTGTCCTACTTTCCCTACATTATGCAGTTATAACTCAGCATCCATTTACTTCCCGGTAATTGGAGGAGAGCCATCACCGTGGGAACGAGAGCGAGGCTTAGGGTTCAGAGTGGAGAAGCAAAGTCCCATCATGCAGCTCGTGCGGAAAGGGACAAAGCTGCTTGGCCTTCGTGACACGGAGCATCGTGTGGAATTTTAATTGCAGTTTCGTTTCTTTTGCAGGAAAAGAGCAGGTTCTAAACCCTTTCAATGAATGAATTCCGAAACCAAATTAAGGTCCCCGCATGATTTAAGTTGACATAGCTCATGTTTCATGCCCCACCCCCTCACCCAAATCAATCTACATGTAATACTGTGTAGTTATCTAGAATATGTTACAGTCTAGAAATCGGTCACTAATAATTATGAATAGTATATCTTTTTAATGTCATAGATTCTTTCCAATTCATTTTTTAATCCTGCCAAACACTTTATTTATGTTTTTATCATTTTTTATTAATTTTTTATACATATCTCCCTATTGCCTCCCCTCCCTCCCAGGCATACCCCAACCCCCCAGTGTCTATGTTCATTGGTTTTGCTTATCTGCATGCATACAAGTCCTTTGATTGATCTCTTGTTTTACTTTTAGGCAAAGTATTACATTGTATGTATCATTTTTTTTGTGTAAAGAAAAACACCCCCAAACACAACAGAAACTCAGTGAATAGTTCTGGTTTTTTTAATGAACAAACATCATATAGATATTAGGAGGTACAGTGTATCCCCAAGATATTTTACTATTTTTTTAAAAAATATATATTTATTGATTCTTTTTACAGAGAGGAAAGGAGAGAGAGAGTTAGAAACATCGATGAGAGAGAAACATAGATCCTTCTACACGCCCCCTACTGGGGATGTGCCCGCAACCAAAGTACATGCCCTTGACCGGAATCGAACCTGGAACCTTTCAGTCTGAAGGCCGATGCTCTATCCATTGAGCCAAACCGGTTTTGGTCCAAGATATTTTATTATTGCTGTTACTGGCTGTTTGATAATATTGACCTCTTCGGTCATACAAAATGTGGTTGAGATTTCTGAGTTCAATTCCAGATTGATGAGCAGTTACAGACCTGTTGTCTTGATAAGATCTGCCTGTCTGTATGTCCTGCTTTCCAAATGAGCTACCTCCCCATCCGACAGAGAATGTGAACTTCATGCTCACATTACATTCTCTTGCCCCCCAATTGCCGTGAAGATAATAGAGAGTGCACCGTAGGGGGATGCTAACCCCACCAATGGTGTCACCAATGAGGAATACTCAGCTCAGGGACCTCCTACTTTACCAAGACTTCTGACACACTTGCACACACTTTGCCCACAAGGAAGGAAAACCTGGAATATAAGCCAACTTTCTCCAGAAGAATAAAGGAACCCTGGCCTGGAGCATCTCACATATACAGTGGTACCTCGAGATATGAGTGCCCTAACATACGAGATTTTTGAGATACGAGCCATCGAGTGAGCGATTTTTGCTTTGAAATCCGAGCAACTTTTGAGATAGGAGTATTCGCGTGGATCAGCCAGCTGCACACGACCCACCAGTTTACCTCGACTCGAGCGTCTCATAGTTTCCCACGCCTCAAGGTTACGGAAAGAATTAAACTCGTATCTCGAGGTACCACTGTAAATATAAATAAATCTGTCCACTCATCCACATGGAGACACTGTCTCTAGCATTTAAGGTGGTCAGAGCCTAGCCAAAACCGGTTTGGCTCAGTGGATGAAGTGTCAGCCTACAGAGTGAAAGGTCCCAAGTTCGATTCCGGACAAAGGCATGTACCTTGGTGTGGGCACATCCCCAGTAGAAGGCATGCAGGAGGCAGCTGATCAATGTTTCTCTATCATTGATGTTTCTAACTCTATCTTCCTCCCTTCCTCTCTATAAAAATCAATAAAATATATTTAAAAATACATGGTCATCGCCTAGATGTGTAAAAATACCAGGCACAGAGAGAGTGATCTGCCAGCGGAGAGATAGCACTCTGACATATAATGTGTAAAAGGACCATCCATGACATTGACATTGGTCTCTACAAAGCTGGCAGTGTGCTTGAATAGGACAATCAAGGTGAGGTTCCCTTTCTTTTCAGAGCATATACTGGGGATCAGTTTCATCTTAAACTTCATGTTAAATGACATTAGAATAATAAGTGTAGTAAGTGTACTCCATTAGAGAGTAAAAGAAAATCTCCATCCTGTATCCACATATTTCAATGATTAAGAAACTGGTTAAATAAAACCACTGAGATGATGACTGGCTTTGCTGTAAAGAAGAAGTACCTCATTATCAAAAATGATAATTAGAAATAAACTTGCTGGCTTCCTATGAATTTACACACCTTCTATAGCCGTTTTGCCAATAAAGTTTCTTTGTTTCTGTTGTAAATAACTCACGTAACAACAGAATTTATGTCGGACACATAATGTAGGTCCTCCGGACTATATAATTCTAACATTTTCTTCCGAAGGCAATAAAATATTCACGTACAATATGCAAATGTATCCGGAGTCATACACAGCTGTGGCATCCCCTCGCAACAGTGTGGTTGTATTTCTCAACATACAAATCCCAGATGTTATTAAATACAAGCCACATTCCTGACTTGGTGAAGGGAAATTGGGGTCATAAGATCTAGCGCACAGCTAACATGGTTGAGATCTCAGAATGAGAAATAAAAAGTAGGATGCATTAATTAGCATGGTTCCCTCTTTTTGCTTTATTTGTTTTTAATATATTTTATTGATTTTTTACAGGGAGGAAGGGAGAGGGAGAGAGAGTTAGAAACATCAGTGAACGATCAATCCACTGTCTACTACACATCTCCTACTGGGGAGGTGCCTGCCACCAAGGTACATGCCCTTGACCGGAATTGAACCTGGGACTCTTGAGTCCACAGGCCAATGCTCCATCCATTGAGCCAAACCAGTTAGGGCAGCTTTAACAAAATGCCCCCAAACTAGCTTTCAGGCCACACAATCTTGATATCGGAAGGATGCTGTCAATGTAGAATGAAATAGAAAAGAGTCTTCTTTTCTAATTTCTTGAATAGTTTATGTAGAATAGAAATTACTTCTCCATGCTTATTTGCTAGAATTCAGCCTAATACATTGGAACTGTAAGGGTCCACTTATATGTGATTTTTAAAAATAAATACCTGTATTCTTTAATGGTTTTCTATTCATCCTTGGGAGTCTACCAATGCATATGGCCTACTGTTTGAGTTGATCTGTGCCATTTTCTTTTTTTAAAAATATATTTTATTGATTTTTTACAGAGAGGAAGGGAGAGGGACAGAAAGTCAGAAACATGGATGAGAGAGAGCCATCGATCAGCCGCCTCATGCACACCCCATATTGGAGTTGTGCCCACAAGCAAGGCACATGCCCCTGACTGGAATTGAACCTGGGACCTTTCAGTCCGCAGGCCGACGCTCTATCCATTGAGCCAAACCGGTCTTGGCGATCTGTGCCATTTTCTATAAGGAATTGGAGTCTCCATGGCTTTGAGTATTCATGGGACCAATACTCTATGGACACTAAGGGACAAGGACATTTTCAGGAAGTCAAAAGTATATGCAGATGTTTGACTGCATAAGGATTGGCACCGCTAACATCTTTATTGTTCCAATGTCAACTCTACAACATAACCAAGTCCGATTTGTACCAGAAGTACAGAATTCATTCAGTATTCAAAATTCAGTCAATCAGTGAAAGTCACTTTTGTAATTTAGCCAGAGAAAAACTTCTATTCTTCTCAGTAGATGCAGGAAAATCCCAACACTCTGCATACTCAAAAAGAGACCTAGGAAATTGCAAAATAAAAAAGGAACACTGCCACAATTGAGAGAGTAAACATATTGTTCACATATTACACAGTGGAATGAATCTACTACTTCAGACAACATTGATTATTTTACAAGGCATTATATTGAGGGTGAAAGTACTGACATGTGAAGAATTTATGCTTCGTCATTCTACTTACTGTCTGTCAAGTTGACGAGTGAGCAAAATCTAATAGAAATGAAAACAGAGTTGGCCTCTGGATGATAGAAAATAACTTGAAAGGAGTATGAGAAAGCTTTCTGAAGGGAGTATATGTTCTCTATGTTGAATATATCTTTGATTGCAGGCTTATTTAAATTAGTTAAAACACATTGAATTTTCCACCTAACAGCCTGTGCATTCAATTTTCTAGAAATATAGCTGTATAAAATAAATAAGCATTAAACTAGAGTTAAATAAAAATGTAATACCACCTATGTGGGTGAAACAGTTTTCTATTTACCGGGATATTGCAAAATAACATAGATTAAATTTTGAACTCCTTTTGTTGCATTTTGTAGCATTTCTTACGTGTGTACATTTATCTTGTGTGCATTTATTAGTGAAGTGCTTAAAATATAATTAAAGGAGGAAATAAATATATTTTCTTTGAATCACCAATAACTTTTTATTATAGAGATATTAAGAAAGGAGAAGAGATCTAATAAGAAAATCTTGCTCCTATTTTTTCCCCAAATATACAGCTCTGCTGTAAATAGGTTTCCACAGAAACACCTACTGCTTATCAAAGTTTTAGCCAAGAAAATGTCAAATGTACTTTTTTTTTATTACCCAAGTAAAACTTTGTGATTGAAAAGTTTTCTTTTATTATCTTTTTCATTATTCTTTTATTTCACCCAATTTTTCTGAATCTTCACCAAAAATCTGTTTTTGGAGAAGACTCCCTAGGGTTTAGTTGTCTCCAACCTTACTTTCCACTCTTTTAACTTCATGTCACAGCTAAGTCTTTAGAAAAGTCCTTTGACTACAATGTCAATTACCATGTATTATATATAATAATAATAAAAGCGTAATATGCAAATTAGACCGGACGTCCTTCCAGACAACCTTCCAGATGAAGCCGGGGCTGCAAGGGAAGCCCAAATCCTGGAAGGCCTACTCTTGCATGAATTTCATGCATCAGGCCTCTGGGATTACAATAAAAGCACATATTATAACCCTAAGGCTATTTCTGTGCTAAGATGCTATATTTCCCTACTCCTATTACAACTGTTTTTGCTGTTGTTCTTAATTAGTTCAATGAGAACCTAACTCTGTCTATGATCCATCCTATGTAGGTCTTGGTTTTTTTATTCATGAACTATTATATGGGTTAATGACAATTCAACACTTTCTACCTAATTATATGCAATGCAATAATATTGCTGAATGTAACAGGCACATTAATATCCTCTCAGTTTCACCAATTAGAAACTTGAAATAACATAAGCATCTCCCTGACCAGTCCCCCAAAACAGCTAGCCACAAAGTTTGAGTAATTCTATTTCCTAGATCTTTCTAATGGCCATCCTATTGTTTAGTTATACAGTGGTACCTTGAGATACGAGTTTAATTCATTCCGTAACCTTGAGGCGTGGGAAACTCTGAGATGCCAGTGCTCTAACATACGAGATTTTTGAGATACGAGCCGTTGAGCGAGCGATTTTTGCTTTGAAATACGAGCAACATTTGAGATAGGAGTCATCACACGGATCGGCAGGCTGCAGAGGACCCACCAGTTTACCGCGACTCTAGCGTCTCATAGTTTCCCACTCCTCAAGGTATCTTGAGGTACCACTGTACTTCAAATCCATTGATCTCTACTTTGAGTTTACTTTCTTCTGATCAAACCCTGACTTTTCATATCTCCCCGAAACCCTTCCACTGCACAACACATTTCCCAATGTCCTCGAAGCCTTTAGCGACTCGTATTTTTGTTTCCTTTACTTAATTACTTTCCTGCTAAGTTGCTCAAACAATAATTAGGATCCAATAATCCTGTAGAGCAGGCACAGACTGTGACATGATTTACTGTTATAATGACAGTAGGTATGAAAATAGCCCGCTGGTAATTAACAGATGTTGATAACATATATGAAGGCCTAACACGCCATGTTCTGGGGAGTTATAATTGTGACTGCAAAAGCTTCAGTCTGATAACTTGTTAATTGAAGAAAGGAAATTAATCTAGCGATTTGTGTGCCATACGAATGTTGGAAAATGCATTTTCTTTGTGGCAAGCTTTGTCTGAAAAACGTCAAATGTAGAGCTTTAAGATATGTATATTGTTTATGTTCTTTTCTTAAAATATATTTTTATTGATTTCGGAGAGAAAGGGAGAGGAGGGAAGAGATAGAAACATCAGTGATGAGAAAGAATCTGTTGTGCTGCCTTCTGCACACCCCCTATTGGGAAATGAGTCAGCAACCAGGCATGTGTCTGTGCCAGGAATCGAACCTTGACCTCTTGGGTCATGGGTCAAGGTCAATGCTCAACCATTGAGCCAGGACAGCCAGGCCGGGTTCTTTATTTAGAAACTAGAGGCCTGATGCACAAAATTCGTGCAAAGGGCTCAGCCCTTGCAGCCCCGGCAGCTGGCTTCGGTACTTGCAGTCTCAGATTCATCTGGAAGGTCATTGGAAATGTCATCCAGCTGTGTCTTCTAATTATTACACTTTTATTATTATAGATTAAAAGACTATCTATTGTGATATACTACCCTAACTAAAGTACTCTATTTTTGTTCCTTTGGAATTAATAACAAACATAATCTTTTTAGTTGCAAATAATTGTCATTGCATATTCACATAGATATAATATTGTTATATCATTATTCATTAATTTATGTATGAATTTTTGACATATGTAAAAATAAGAAGTAGCTATTTCAAACTCTGTTTAGTCTATCAATATCATGCAAATGCATAATTTAATTCAGAAAAGAGGGAGGGAGAGAGAGGGAGTCAAATATGTACTTCTAGAGAGTAAAAACAGCACAGCGACCTATTCATCTCATGTGCAACCTCAAATCCTTGGCTGTTGCTCTCTGGGTGACAGTGGGGTCAGTCAGCACAGCTTCTAAAAATAGGTGGTCACCGCTAGTCTCTGAGAGTTCTGTCTTGCTTCCTCCAAGACAGCGATTCTCTACCTTGTCTGCCCACTGAAGTTGCTTGGTAAGCTCTTCAAAAAGCAGGCCTGCAGAGACCGGTTTGGCTCAATGGATAGAGCATCAGCCTGCAGACTGAAAAGTCCCAGGTTCGATTCCGGTCTGGGGCATGTACCTTGCTTGCGGGCACATCTCCACAGTGGGGCGTGCAGGAGGCGGCTGATCGATGTCTCTCATCGATGTTTCTGACTTTCTATCCCTCTCCCTTCCTCTCTGTAAAAAATTAATAAAATATATTTTTTTAAAAAGTAGGCCTCTGCCCCGCACTTGCAGAACAATTGCATCACCAGTGTTAACAGGTGAGGACGTGGTGATCATGCTAAAGCTTCCAGATGATTCTGTGGCACATCAGGAGGAGCCCCTGGTTTTACACATCCTCCCTGAACTCCCTCCTGCCCTTCAGAGCGACATCTGCCAGCGATGGGTCCCTCTTCACTGATGCTGATGCAGTCGAAGCAGGTTTCCCTCAAATACTTTCATATTTCCTCCACCCCCCCCCCCAAGTCCTGATCATAAGATGAGAGGCTAAATTCCCAGCTCAAGTCCTTCATCAGTCTGGTGCAGACGGAGTTGGGTAATTATGAGGAAATAAACATTCCTTTAGCCAAGGTCTATTGGCCGGTAGAAAACTATTTCTGGTCTATTGTATAATAAACAAATATTTATAGATAGATAGGTAGATCCTGATTTTAATTTTCAAATATTAAGATGTTAAACATTAATAAAGGTAACAAGTATAGTATATCTAATTAAGACATGTGGGTTATTTTAATTTTCTTCCTGGACTTAATTTTTTTTTATTTTTTATTGTTGACACTATTTCAGATTCTCCCATTTCCCTCTCCCTTTGCCCACCTACATCGACACATACCCTCCCTATTATTATGGTCTGTTTTAAAACAAAGCATGCTCCTGATTTAATAATGCTTTTCCTTCCCAAAGGAAGAAAATCCTAATATAATCTCTGTCAAAAGCTATCTGATCAGAATGGTAAGGATGTTAAGGTTTTTCTCATTCTTTAGGATAAAATAATCACGAATGGTTTATTAAAAATGTACAAAGCATTATTGTTCATTTGGAACAGGAATGATATTAATCATAATCTCCAACATAGTAAACACATTAAATTAGGGGGTATTTTAAGGATATTTTTAAGCAAAACATCTCTAAATTGTTAATACAGACAATTAAAATAATACATCTCGTATCTTACTTTATCAAATAATTGTAGCTACCACATACATTCATGTGATCATCTTAAGTTTCTTATAACACTGCTTATTCATCATAATTTTTATAATGGTTTTACTTATATATTTTTCTCATAATTCTAATTATTTTCTTTATATATTTGCGGCTACTAAGGAAACATGATTGACAGTCTTTTGCATGCTAGGCACTAGAGTTACTTTAGTGTTTTTCTTATGAGGATAGATGCCTACTGGCAAATTCAGCTTTGTAAAGCAAAGTATCATTTCACAATTTGGGAAGAGGATTAATAAAAGAACTGGTCAGTATGTTATTCCAAGATGGGGTTAGCGTGCCTCGAAGGGCTGGGGATGTTAAGAAAGCTGACCTACTTGAGCCATCTTTGAGGGACAAATCTCATTTCCACATTCAAAACACTTTTCTAATGTAGACTTTCAACTCCATCTCTCAGACACGGGAGCCAGGTATATATGAAGTTAGAGAAATTAATTACCCAATATCGCTGGGGATGTGTGAAAGTCTGGTTTACACCCAAATCTTTCTCTTCCAAAATAGATTTTTCTGTTCTGTATGCTTGCGTTCTTCCTTGTTTCTAAACTGGCTAGGAACGCTGAGAGAAGCAAAGACAGTTTCAGACCACTTATGATTGTCAGACGAGAATTCATGTTCCTCTTACATCCCTTAGTGAGCTCTCACGTGGTACTTACTGGGAGAAAGGATGGATGCTCTCCTGCCCGCGAAGTTCCATTTTCACTCTGGTCTCAGCGAAAGATCGCAGAGTAGGGCCTAATTGGGAGAGTGACAGAGCAGAGGCGGTGAGAAACGCGATTAGTGTAATTTCATCAAGAGATGTTAAGTGGTCAAATATTTTGGCAATTATCAAAGCAATTTCGCAAGCTGGCCCAAGTGCCCTTTTATGAAAACGCATTTGAGCCACCACTGAGAGAGGAGACGCGTTTCCAGGAGAGGAGAGCTGAGGGAATTTCGCTCAGAGAGAACTTCTAGGTGGACATGTCATCAAATAAACCTCAATTTGAAATTGCCTCTGTTAAGACTATCAGGACTTAAAATGTGCACATCTAGCCAAAACCGGTTTGGCTCAGTGGATAGAGCGTCGGCCTGCTGACTTAAAGGTCCCAGGTTTGGTTCTGGTCAAGGGCATGTATCTTGGTTGCGGGTACATCCCCAGTGGGGGGCATGCAAGGGGCAGCTGATCAATGTCTCTTTCTCATCAATGTTTCTAACTCTCTATCCCTCTCCCTTCCTCTTTGTAAAAATCAATAAAATATATTTAAAAAAAGATGACTTTTTAGGACTCCTTGTCTTTGGTGAACTTGAAGCAAAGGAGTTCCTAGAAATAATAGGCGCCTCCTTCCTGATGTAATAAGATAATCTCTTATGCACAGAAAATTAATGGAAGGGCGCTCATTAAAAGGGTAGGTGGAGGCAACTCTGATCAATGAAATTCTCCTTTCTTAGATCCACCTTCTTCCTTGTTCAGCTTACTTCTCACAGTTTTGTAAATGGGCTTTGTAAAAGTTCCTAAGAGACACATCTTTGATTCTTTTTTGATTTTTTTTTAATTTTAAAATTACATTTTATTGCTTTATACAGAGAGGAAGAAGAGGGATAGAGAGTTTAGAAACACTTATGAGAGAAAAACATCAATCAGCTGCCTCCTGCATACCCCACACTGGGGATGTGCCTGCAACCAAGGTACATGCCCATGACCGGAATCAAACCTGGGACCCTTCAGTCTGCAGACTAAAGCTCTATCCACTGAGCCAAACCAGTTAGGGCACATCTTTGATTCTTAAATCTTTATGTTGGTGCACCTTTGCATGACATCATAGCTTTTACATATTACAAAGGACAATTTTTCTACATGAAGGCTGTTTTCATTCATAGAGCATTTTCCTGTTTCTATTTTCATAGTTTTAAACTATTTGTACCTGAAGTTACCAAAGTTATTTACTTAAAATCAAGTAAAATCTATTCCTATGGCCGTTGACCCATTTTTCATACCTAAGTCATGTGGTGATTTTAAGTGACTGCTTTCCTCCTGAATTTTTGTACATTCTCTTTTCCTCCATTTATGACATTAATAAAAATAACTGATTTACATTAAATTTATGGGCTACTGAGACAGTGCTGTAAATATATCTGTTCAAGAGAAAGCATATGGTAATAGCACACAGCAAAGAGAGATATCACTGTTCCTTAACCTTGTAAAACACACATGAGCGCGCGCGCGCACACACACACACACACACACACAGGAAAGCATGTTTGCTGTCTTCAACTATTTTTCTCTTTTCAAACACGAGAGGATGATGCTTCTTCAAAAATTGTAACAAAGACCAATGAGTTTAACTGAGGAGATCATAGAGACACAATATAAAAACTCTAATAAATTTAGCTGCTGGAAAAAAAAAAGCTAAACTATTCACTATAACCAAGGTTAAGGTTAAGCTACCTCATTTTAATCAATGAGAAAGCATGAACTATCTTGAAATGTTGAGAAATATCGTGGGGTACCTCATTAGATGATTTTACAATTTTCTAATTTTTTTATCTTTCTAGTATAAGAGAAAGCAATATCAGAACACCAGGAATCAATTATACATCTAAAGATCAATCTAATACAATGCCATTTTTGAAAGTCTAGAGCATTTTCTTTCTATATTCCAGGAGATAAGATTTCTCTCAAGTGCAGGGCTTTGCAACCTGGTGGTCCAGTTATAAACACCTTGCTAAGTAAAGGAAATAAAAAAAAACACACACAATCTTTTGAAAGGTTTTTATACTTCATCTGTAAAATCTGTCAGGGCAAAGAAATTATTATGGAGGCAAAGTATTAAAAAAGCAATCAGGAAGTGACATGTTATAAATAAAAATGCAAGCTTTTATGAGAATGTCAAATTTAATATTCATATAATATGCCAATTTAGAAAATGTTGCCAAAATGTGATATCCAGTTCCTTTCTCCTCCGTGAAGCTAAATCTTGCAATGAATATGTATATAGTTATTTTATCTGATTTATACTTATGTTTCTTAACCCTTTATTCAAATTACCAAATTAAAGGACACACTCATCATTCCAGACTTATCCAAAATGGACTTTTACCCATGTGACTTTCTAATCCAAAACATTTCACATTTCTAGAAAACAGGGTTCTGTCCAGCTGGTTTGGCTCAGTGGTTGAACAACAACCTATGAATCAGGAGGTCGCGGTTCAATTCCGGGTCAGGCATGTACCTGGGTTGCAGGCTCAGTCGCAGTAGGGGGCGTGCAGGAGGCAGCTGATCAGTGGTTCTTTCTCATCATTGATGTTTCCCTCTTCTTCTCTGAAATCAATGAAAATATACTTAAAAAACATGGTTTAATGCAGTCAAATCTCTCATACATATCATGCAGACTTATTAATCCATGATTTAGACATTCTATGCTCTAAATGTAGTATCCGCAATAATGTACATCCTAGTTAAAGGTGATTGTCGTTTATCCATGTTCCTGTGAAATCTTTTATTCTGGAGAGAACATATATCTGACTTACATAAAGATATCCATGCAGACCTGCCCAAATATACTACCTTTATTTGCCTTTTACCGTGGCCTAGATGGCATTTAAAACAAACATACTGCTTGGGTGTGTAAGATATTCATACACATTTATGTAATGTTTATGCGCTCTAACCAAACCACTTCCCAACCTTTTGAGCTGTTCAGTCTTTCATGAAACTCAGTAAGTTATTGAGTTCCTAAAGCATCTACCCATGAGTAGGCTGAGTCTGTTCTATCCAGACCCAAGAGCGCCTCTGACTATTTATGAATGGCATTTGTATACTCAGCATTTCCAAACTTGAAAGAAAATGCTGATGCGTAGCAAAATTTCTAGCTAAACTTTGTTTTTGCTCTAAGGTCGTTTCGGATTCCATGATTAAAAATGCTCAAGGATGCACTTCATATTAATGTTGGGAGGAGCACAGGTCGACTCACCTCTGCTAAAATTAAATATAATTGCCAAAGCGAGCATCATTCCTAAAAACAGCCTTATGAAAATTGCTCCTCTTCAAAGGATTTTTCATCTCATTACTTTTGTATCTATTTCTTGTTTCCATTTAATGGATTATGTCCTACAAAAAGAACATTGATGAATGTATTTAGACTAAAAGTAGTTCCCTAACTGAAGCAAAAATCACAAGAGCCTCAAGCCTTCTCACAGCTTTAAAACAAGCTTGGACAGGAGTTGTTCTAATCTGCAAAACACCCCTGAAAACTTTGCATTCTTTTACTGATGAGGTCATTACACCAAGGTCACAGAGCCAGAGAGAGCGGGGTTTGATTTTAATACATCCTAATACAGAATCTTCCTCCCTAGTTATATATTCTTTAGTCAAGTCAGAATCTGGTTAAAAAATCATCCCGGATGTGTGTTTGAAAAGACATGTATTCATTTAACTTTTGCTAGCTATTCATTAAAGTACAATGAAGCTAAAGCGAGGCTCCTGGATGTTTTAAAGTATTAAAAAAAAAAGAAAAGAAATAGCATGATCCTGTAGGAGAAATGCCTGCCAACTCAGACTAATAGGTGGTTTCCAGACGCTCTCGGAAGCATTAATATAAAGTGATTTTTCATGCTACTTCATTCATGTATTTTATTAAGCTCCATAGAGAGAACATTTTAACATGAGCCTGATGCTCTGAAGGCTATAATCTCTAATGTCTGCATCTGGAAGATGCCGGAAAACAGGTGCTCACATTTTCATATTGTACTTTGGCAGAAATATAGACTATCCGGTGTTGTTACTGCTGTTGGCGGCTCGCACAGTCTGGTTGAACATTTTTTGTTTACATGTTTCATGTGGGGACCTTTTTAAGAGAAAAAAAATATGTGTTACAGCTGAGTTCAGAGAAAAAAAAAACTCTGTGAGCGATGAAGCTATGTTTGATGAACGTGACGTTGAATACCTGAGTGGAGGGAGGGTCAATTGGAATAGTCACCCTTGATAATGAGAGGATTTGATACGCCATCTGGGTTAGTCTTTGGATATCCTCACTGAGAAATCTTTGCCCGTCCCGAGGCACAAAGAAATTGCCCTTTCTCTTCTCTGAGAAGCTTTATTATTTTAGTTGTAGGTTTAAATCTTTCAGTCACCCCCTAATTGGTTTTCGAGTAAGGAATTATGTATGGGTCAAGTTATTAAGTCAACATACAGATCTTTCATTGTTCCCAGAGTCATTTCTTGAACAGATTTTCCTGTACTGATGGAATTGTTCAGGCACTGCTTTAGAAAATTATTTGATTGTTGATATGTATATATAAACATTTTTGTACATTTGTAGACTGTCTTCGCTGTTTCCCTTGAGATATATGTCTGTCCTTATACCAATACCACACTATCTTGGTTACAGTGGCTTTACATTGTCTTTCTTTATCTAAAAAATACTTTTATTGATTTCAGAGAATAAGGAAAATGGAGAAATAGGTCAATGATGAGAGAAAATCATAGATTAGCTGTCTCTTGCACACTCCCTACTGGGGATTGAGCCCACAACCCGGGCATGTGCCCTGACCGGCAATGCAACTGTGACCTTCTTGGTCCATACATCCAATGCTCAACCACTGAGCCATGCCGGGCAGGCTGCCTCATCCTTCTTTTCATTTCCTATTGCTGCATAACAAATTGCCACAATTTAGTGGCTTAAAACGTCACCCATTTCTGACACACACACACACACACACACACACACACACACACACACGCTCCAGTACTATGAGTCAGAAGCCTGGTATCACAAGGTTGGTTTGTTTGGGTTCTCTGCTCAGAGTTTCATAAAGTCAAATCGGGGTGTCAGTCCACTCCTTTCTCATCTGGAGCTCCAGGGTCCTCTTCAGAGCTTATGCCTCTTAGTGACTCAATTCTGCTCCTTTCAACTCTGGTACCCCTTGTAGGTTGTTGCATGCATCCAAGTCCTTTGATTGATCTCTTTTCTCCCCCACCTAACTTTAATCTTCCTGCTGTAATTTCATAGTCTGTTTGAAGCTTTACTGTCTCTGTATGTATCCTTTTGTTCATCAGTTTATAATGTTCTTTATTATCCACAAATGAGTGAGATCATGTGATGCTTCTCCTTCATTGACTGGCTTGCTTGCTTATTTATTTATTTATTTATTTATTTATTTATTTATTTATTTATTTTCCCCCCTATTGTCCTCCCCACCCCCCATTACATGCCCTATTTCAATGTCCGATAGCGTTGAGTCCCAGTTTCAATGCCAAACAGTTCCTTACGTGTACATGTCATCCATCAACGGTAACTCTCATTCTTGAATGTTGCCCCCCTTTATTTAAAAATTCAGCAGTGGCGTTCTAGATCCTTCTTGGGGTTCAAGCTCTTCGACCAATAGCTGGTTCTCTGAAATTGGCCAGAATTTGATAAACCTTTAGCCAATACAGAGCCATTCAAATCATGTCTTAAAGGATGCAAGACACCCTTTTTAAGAATTCAGAAGTCTCTCATAGCCCTTTGAAATTCAGCTACACGGAGGCTTTCATTTGCAATCTAGTGCACTAGTTAAAACCAAGCTCGGAACTTTGAAAGTTGGGCCTTCGCTCTCCCAATTTAATTTGGTTCTTTTTTGTTAAATCCTCCGGAGGATGCAATTCTTTTATATCCTAACCAATCGATATCAAGAGAATAAAGTTAATAAGGGGGATGGAAGTAGTAAGGTTGTAATTCCAAAGAGACATTTTATAGAAGCTCATTTATTTTCTGCAAATTCTCTGGAATTGCTTGTACACACACACACACACACACACACATACACGCTGGGTAGAGTGTAAGAACATGTCAGGGAATCAGTTGCTGGAATGTTCCCCAGACTGCATCTTATGACAGTGGCCTATACATCTCTTCCACATAATCTTCCAGTGACAAACCTTTGTTATATTCTGTCTTCAACCTGAGAGAGAGCAGCATGATTAATTCAAGGCCACAATTAAAAATTCTAGTGGTTATTTGTGTCTTTTGCTACATTTACTTATAATTTTATATAATACTTATAAGTGATATGAGCCTATAGTTATTTTTTTTAATTATCTTCAACTTTGGTTAATTAAGATAGCTCACTAGTATCACAAGTAAGTGGCGGAACTTCCATATTTTTGTATCTAGATAGTTTTATATATCTCTAGAAATTATATGGAGCTGAAAGCAATTTGGCTCAGTGGATAGAAAGTCGACCTACGGACTGAAAGGTCACAGGTTCCATTCCGGGTAAGGGCATGTACTTTGGTTGCGAGCACATCCCCAGTAGGGGGCATGCTGGAGGCTCTCTCTCTCATGGATGTTTCTAACTCTCTATCCCTC
Source organism: Lasiurus borealis (assembly GCA_004026805.1). Taxonomy (NCBI): domain Eukaryota; kingdom Metazoa; phylum Chordata; class Mammalia; order Chiroptera; family Vespertilionidae; genus Lasiurus; species Lasiurus borealis. The sequence continues at coordinate 29,496 of PVJN01001425.1, forward strand.
TCCCTTCCTCTCTGTAAAAAATCAATCATATATATATAAAGAAATTAGATAGAATTAGGCTGTGGACTCATCAATTCTGATCTCTTTTAAAAAATGTCTCTAATCTTTAGTAAGGGCATTATACTTCCCCATCCATAATAAAAGTATTTGTCTTCATGTAACTTGAGCCATTAACGTGTTACAAACTAATTTCTTGACATTCCCTGCTGTGATCCTCCATAGCAGAAGGAGTGGCATTGGGCCATGCTGAGCGAAAGGGACATGCAAGACAGAAAACGTGGAGCCACTGGTAGTGGACAGTCCTCCCTCTGCCGCGATTATAAAACACATAGTTGAGCTTAATGTCTGGAAGCTGTTGATGGCATTTGTTTCCAAGCACTCGCACATTAAATCTCAGTCTGGTAACACCAGGAGAAATATTTTTTAAATGCAGCCACCTCTTAAAAGATCATCATAAAAATCATTCCTAATTACGTTTAGGAAATCAATTTGAGTATCTATGTAAATCACATTTTTATGGGATGTCATCTCAAACGCACGGTCAGGTAAGTCGTAGGAAAAAAAAATGCATATTCATAATGTTCCTGAGCACCATATAAAACCACTGGGTGTTAAAATTGATTTGTATAGAAATAAAAAATATAGTTATTTCAAGTATCTCAGGATTTATTTGAACAACGAATAATTATGAGTAATGGCTATACGCTTGGACATCATTACCATTAGCAAGAGGGACATAATTGTCACTGTAATTTTAAAAAACTCTGTAGGCCATAAAGGGAAAACCTCTTAAGAAGAGCCTAGAATTGCGCCATTAAATCGTGGAGGCATGAGACCCAAATATTGTTATAATATTGAGGAGCTCACCTTGTTTGGAAGAGCTCCCTAGATTATTACCAAGATAATCCAGAAGACAAAGGCCAGCATGACTTGAGAACCTCCACAGGTTCGAGAAGGTTCTTCTCCACAGGTTCGAGAAGGTTCTTCTTTCACAATGAGGCCATTCAGGGAACATTTCAAGGTCACTGCTGACCTCTTCCTGACCTCTCAGAGTCCGCCTTCTATCATGACAGGATAACTTTTCTTAGAAATGATAAGAAGACTACTTTTCACTCCCAAACAGGAAATGCTTGGAGTTTAATTGAATTATTATTTATTTTTCTTTCTGTGGGCCTTTATTATCAGACACCTTCCATCACTATATAATACGACATGCTAATAAATATATGTATGGACATCTGGATATATTCCAAAGTAATCCTGGGAGATCGTGCTGTTATCACTATACTTTAGAAAAGAAACCGACAGTGTGAGATAGTCAACGGTTCTGATTTTACTGGTATACTTTAATTTTATGAATTCATACACTTTAAGGAGAGAGATCAGATTTTACGGGTATATTTTTATCCCGTAAAGGCTTGGAAACAAAAAATTCTGAAGTCTCTTCCTATGCCCTTTTGTAATACTTACTGTATTCCTCTTTATTTTATTTAGAGATGCCTTCTCATGATCTGTAACCATCTTTCAGCTTTAAAAACACCAAAAGACACGTTCATAGCCCAGGGACACAGACAATAGTGTGGTGAAGACCTGGGGGCTGGGATAGTGGGAATTAGGGGGAGGAGGGTAATGGGTGGGTGGAATGGAATGCATCTATAATACTCTCACCAATAAAGATAAATAAAGGAATAGATAAAGAAATAAAACAACCTACATAGTTCCTTTAGAGTTACAGACGATTGCCAACTTTATGTTAGTAGGTGTGGCAGCGTGTGATTTGCCTTGATATGCAGATACCTGTGTCTATCTAAATCAGCCTTCCTGCCAATATAGACAACCTCAGCTGATTTAGTAACTATGCCTATGGTTGTCTAAATATCTATCAGCTCAGGTGATTCAAAGCTAAAATGTGTCTCAACACTATAGACACAAATAATGAATGAATGCTTACTAAATGCCAGGTGCCATACTTGGTACTTAAAACATACACATACATGCAAAAATGAAGACACTGGAGCCCATTTATTCCAGGAACATGTAATTTAGTATTTGATCAAATGTGATAACAAAACAGAAAATCAGCATTATGAGGCATAAATGATAGAAGCCAACTGGAAGAAAAAAATAATTTAAATTATATAAAATACATAACACTTTCCACAAGATGTATTTTTTTGTCTTTTTTAAAAAAATATATTTTATTGATTTTTTAGAGAGGAAGGGAGAGAGCTAGTAGGTCAGAAACTTCAAGGAGAGAGAGACATCGATCAGCCACCTCCTGCTCGCCACACTGTGGAGATGTGCCAGCAAGCAAGGTACATGCCCCCAACCGGAATTGAACCCGGGACCTTTCAGTCCGCAAGCCGACGCTCTATCCACTGAACCAAACTGGTCTCGGCAAGATGTATTTTTTTTTGAGGTGGATTTTCAATAACAAACCTTTCATAGGTGGAAACTGTTCAAATAAGCATTCCATCATTTTTATAAATTGGTAATAATAAGAAAGGGTTTCACGTACTCTATTGCTTCCAATTTCGGTGGAAATAAGGAAGGCAGAGGATGCTATGAGAAACAATTTGGTAAAAAAATAAGTCATCTTTAGAGGTTTAAATGAATAATAATTTCCACTCCCCCTTTTTCTCAGATACGTAAGTGCCTCTCTACATGAAGTGGAATAGCTGGCGAACAATTACTGAGCAAAACAGCCAAGAAATAAACATTAGGGAGGAGAGAGTGAGAGAGCCATTCCCGACTATGAGAATGATAAATTCTATTATGAACCTCACAGGGCTCCTGCATCTGCGAGAATATCCATATACCAAACAGACCAAAATAGATCCGTTCAAAACGAGGTGTTTGTGCCATCAGGAGAGTACATCCTGAAAGAACATTTTGTCTCCGGTGGATGCTAGGACCTCTGTGTGACACGACTCCTGGCTGCTGCTGTCAGTGTCACAGGGGAAACAAACAGGAGCGCTGCCCGGGTGGCTTTGGGGATCCTTTGTGCTTCTCGTGGCAGAGAAGCAGGCGACACATGGCACTGAGGGCGCTTAGGTTGGTCACTAAAGGATGCTGACAATGACCGGAGAGATGCCTGCGCATTTTGTAAATGCACAGGTTAATTGGAGAGGCATACGTTCCCTTTAAGAAATAAATCACTTCAGATGTTTATAAGTGAATAAGAAATAAATCCTTCTGAAGACATCCGAAATTAAGCAAGGACCATGGAAGTTTGATATCTAGTTGTTTTAAATATATTGTTATTGATTTCAGATTGGAATGCAGAGGGAGAGAGAGAAACACCAACGATGAGAGAGGATCATCAGTAGGCTGCCTCCTGCACACCCCCTACTGGGGATTAAGCCCGCAACTTGGGACTTGAACTGTGACCTCCCAGTTCATAGGTTGATGCTCAACCACGGAGCCATGCCTGCTGGCTCTAATTTTGTAATCCATAGTTTAGAATGTAAAAAGTAAATAATACTCTACACCAGTGGTTCTCAACCTTTCTAAGGCTGCGACCCTTGCATACAGTTCCTCATGTGGTGGTGACCCCCAACCATGAAATTTTGCTACTGTGATGCATCGTGATGTAAACATCTGCATTTTCCGGTGGTCTTAGGCGACCCCTGTGAAAGGATCGCGACCCACAGGTTGAGAACCGCTGCTCTACACTGTAGAAAAAAAGGGGAAATAATTATCTGACCACTCTGCCTTTCCCCTTCTCATCTTAGTACTTGGCATGTAAAATCACATAGTCAATAAACAGCAACGTGACCTGAAGGTCTGGTGAAACACAGCTGACATGGGATGCTCTTCTGGTTCTACAAAGTGAAGAAAGGTTCATACTAGCTAGATGGGTCCTGAAGGAAGAGAAATGAAAAGCCAGGAGCTTGCAGAGGGCTTGCTCTGACTTCTAGGTTTAAAAGAAAAAGAGATGAAACTGATAATGAAAATATGAACAGTCATGAACTTCCATGAAAAATAGTTTGCAATTCATTTGGTGTGGCTCAGTGGTCGAGTCCAACTCATCAACCAAGAGTTCCCCAGTTCCGTTCCCAGTCAGGGCGCATGTCTGGGTTGTGAGCTTGGTCTCCAGTAGGGAGAATGTAGGAGGCAGCCAATCTATGTCTCTCTCTCAATGATGTTTCTATCTTTTTTTCCTCCCTTCCTCTTTCTCTAAAATCAATTAAAACATATCAAAAATAGTTTCCATGGGAAGAATCATATTCACATGCTTGCACACACATTCCAATCTCAACCTCCTCATCACCCATTTATGGAGTGTGCAACTGACAGCGAGTGTGCCAGGTTTTGCGAAACGTTGAAAGGACCATTTCTCAGTTCTGTTTTCCCACTTGCTCTTATGAGCCTAGCCAATGTCTGTCCTGTGAGTTACTATGTGTTTGAAATGTCTTTGCTTGAGCTAATGCATCCTTGAGCTTTTTTTTTCCCTTGCTCTTTGATTTCATTATTTACTGAAGAAATTATCCTGTCTCCAACACACATCCCAAAATGGATTCACCCCCTGTACCCTATGAAATTGGAGTTGAACTCTTTTCCGCGAAGCCTGCTATTTCTCTTTCTCCTTCATGTGTGTAGGTCTATAAACAGAAGGAGGATTTTCTCTGCTGTCCATTATTGATTGCAAGCACTCAGTCAGGTACTATTGATCATCTATCCTTTCTCTTTGGAATGTGATAATATTTGCCTGTCACCTCTCTCAAACACAAGGCGAATGGATGCAATTTCTAATCTTTCTTGAAGACTCAAGCAGGTGATGCACCGTATTTTTTGTAAAACACCTGGTATTAATGCCGGTGACTTCAATGTATACATTCAAAATACGTTCACTCTCACTGCTCCTACCTCATGCCCCATCCCTAGTAACCACCATTTTACTTTGTTTTTATGACTTCGGCTTTTTTAGATCCCTCATGTAAGTGATACCATACACTGTCTCTCTCTGTCTGACTTCTCTCTCTCAGGGTAATGAATGCCCTCCAGGTCTGTCCATGCAGTCTTCTTCATGGCTGAACGACATACGTGTGCAATAGTTTAAGTTTCTAATGTCTAATTGCGACTCTTAGTGTCTGTCATTTCTCATATACTCTTATTGGCATAGCAACCATCCCACACTTTTATATAAACATCAAGTCACATAGCCTCAGCCTTCAGTTAGTCCTCTAGCAACTTTGTAAGTTCGATTGATTTTCCATTGCAGCCCTAGAATCTGTGTTGTTCACATGTAATCAAATTTGCAGAAGAAAACTAGTCAATTTCAGTTTGTTTTCCGTTCGCATGTCAGTTGTGGGAGCTCAGTTACAAAGGACTCAGGGCTGATATAATTGTCCCTCACTTCCGTTTCTCTGCCGCTGACATGATAGCGGTTGTTACTGGCATTTCACTTTCTACAAGCTCTGTTTTATATTAACTTCTATTTTACTAGAATAATTTGGGCCTACGGAACTGTTTAACTATTATGAAGTTGTTTATTCTCAATGTCAGCATTTCACTGTATCTTCACCTATATATTTTTTTTTATAAATCTCACAGTGAAAGTCGTTGGTCTTTCTCTCTAGAGCTATAGTCTCATGATAGAATGCCACAATGGCCCAAAACCAGTTTGGCTCAGTGGATAGAGCATCAGCCTGCGGATTGTAAAAGTCCCAGGTTCAATTCCAGTCCAGGGCATGTACCTTGGTTGTGGGTATATTCCCAGTAGGGGGTGTGCAGGAGGCAGCTCATTGATGTTTCTCTCTCATCGATTCTTCAAATTCTTTATCCCTCTTCCTTCCTCTCTGTAAAAAATCAATAAAATATATATTTTTAAAAAAGTATGCCACAATGGGTAGAAAACAGTTATTAAAGTCAGAGCTCTGCTTTCAACCTGCTCTGCCTATTACTTTCAACAAGTCTCATTACTTTATGGAACATTACATATTTGGTTTAATAAATGTTATTAGTCTCATGCCATTCCTATATTTAGTACTGTTTCTTTATTTGGCCTAGAATTTGGAAAAATATGTTACACTCTAAATAACTTTTATTTGCAAGCCTTCTAACTGAAGAAAGTTTTTATAGCTATGGAAGTAATAAGTATAAGAATAACAACCTTAAAGCATTTTTGTTTAATTGCATTATGTCTTAGGAATCTCATCGATTTTGGAGGACTTTGTAAACATCATTAAGCTATCTGGCCAATTGAATAGATTAAACAATGCCATTGTAAACAGATCTTTAGACAGTGAAATATTAAATTGCAAAACTATGCAACATGCATTAATTAGACAAGTAAAATCCCCAAATGCTGGTAAATCTTTATTCCATGGAATTATTTTTGTACAACATAAATATATTCACTCCAGGGTCATTTGAAAAATTATAAAATTGAGCATATAGCATACCAATTTCTCTCTTGTTGGCTATAGAAGAGTATTCTGACGTGAACTTTATAACAGTAATTTTTTTAGTCAATATTTGTATTCAATATTCATGTTGACTTGAGAACGTTGAGTAACACACTTGAAATACTTTAATTCTTACACAATTTTCTATTTCTCAACAGGCATGCATACTACATACCCAATAAAGAGGACAGATCGTAGCAAAGCAAAATGCCAGAACAGTAAGTACAATAAAACACATTGGTTTCTATGAACATTGAAAGATATTCATTGAAATGCCACGTAGGTGATATCTTGTTATTTTATGATTAATGGTAACCACTTAATGGTGAGGAGTGGCTTGGAAGGAGTACACTGCTCATCAAGGTATGAAATCATTCTCAAATTAGAAGCAAAATCCTAACCAATTCTTCCCACTCAAATGTAGGTCAAAGGTTACTTACTGAAATACTCCCCAATTTTCTTTCTCTGTCTTATTCTACTAAGTCAAACATCATTTTTTTTGATCCTTATGCCTTCAATTCATTCTTAATATGTGTTTGTTTTTATTTGTCTCTGCCTCTCAGACTGACATTCAGCCCACATGTCCATAAATATAAACTCCAAGTCTTAGAAAAACACCCTGCTTTATGGTCCATTCACTGCGATTCATCTCTGTGGGTGCTGCTGCCCTGTACCCCCTCTTCCTTGAGAAAAACGTTCCTTATTATCTCGGAGTCTCCAAACTGAAATTTTCCCATAGCTCACATTTTATCTTCTTTCCAGTATATGGAAGCATCATTATTGTAAAATATTGATTTTTACGTGTGCTGTAAAGTGCTGTTAACATGCTCTCCTCTGCAAAATCAATATGTCAAAATTTACTACCCCAAGAAGCTGAAATTTCTTAGCATAGTTAAGCAAGGTTTAAAAGACCCTTCATAATTCCCTGTAATCTGAGCAAAATGGTTTCTCACTCACTTTGCAATGAACAACCTCTTATATTTCTACTGCCTTTGTTTCTCCTTTAGGCTTTTATTTTAAAGCATTTTTTTTTTAATTTTCCTTTTTAAAAAAATCTATCCAAGCCAGTTTGGATACTGTCATCCAGAATTATGACTTTAAAAGCTTCCCAAATCAGTACAAGTTCTTCAGAAAGAAGGCACTTATTGTCTATGACAATTATTTAGCAGTAAATCTCTACTCTTGAATTGTTTTTAAAGTTTTTAAAAAATATTTTTATTGATTTCAGAAAGAAAGGGAGAGGAAGGGAGAAATAAAAACACCAATGATGATAGGAAATTATTGATTGGTTGCCTCCTGCACGCCCCATACTGGGGATCAATCCTGCAACCTAGGCATGTGCTCTAACCAGGAATTGAGCCATGACCTTCTGGTTCATAGGTCAATGCTCAACCACTGAACTATGCCGGCTGGGCTCCATTTCCTGAATTTTTAATAGGTGTTGCCTCATAATAATAATAAAATGATTGACTGAATTAAGATCATTGTTTGTTCAAAATCAAATCACAACAGAAACATTTTTAAAGCAAGTTTATGGTTCATATTTGTTTGATTCCTCCAAAGAGACTACATTATCTCCCTCTCTTTTTATGCCTTCCCAGGTTTTAATTGAGCATTTTTAACCTTATTTTCTCCTCTTTCTTAACATGTTACATTTCTTTTAGATTTTTTAATGGTTTCCATACCACTTGCTAGATTCTATAGGTACCTTATAACAGAGTATCCCCAATTTCCCCCTCCTATCCCTGTATCTTCACTGTCATTTATTTCACTTTTGTTCAATACCAATCACCCAATATGTTGTTCCTATTATTTTTTCAACAAACAGTTATGTATTAGGCCATTATTATTAAGCATAAAGAAGTAAAATAATCTTGTTTTACTTTTTTGTTTATCTGAGAACACTTTATTTCTCCTTGACATTTTAAGACTAATTTAACTTAGTTATAAAATGTTATGTTGGTGCATATTTTCTCTCCACTTCAAAGACTCCGGTCTGCTTTTGTCTGCCTGGTTTCAGGGGAAGAGTTCAGTGTAATTATTTTTTTTTTTTATGTTTTCTGATAAATAAGGTTCTTTCTCTCTGGTACTTTTCAATATTTTCTTTTTGTCTTTGTCTCTCTGCCACTTACCCTGTAACCTCGCTTCTCCAACGGATTGAAAAAGAAGTCATTGATTTTCAATGTGTTCATATTTTTTCTTGCGAGGATGGCATTGATAAATCCCCAAAACTGTCAGAGCTGAAATTCTCTTTGCACACGTTACTGTTCTTTATAAAAATCATTTTATTTTCTTAAAAAATTGCCAATGCTATTGCAGAGTCATAATGCTATAGAAAATAATATTTGCTTTGCCATGACTTCTTTAAGACTTTCATCAGAATGTCATCATTTGGCAAGCTCTGAATGTTATGTATATTTCTTCAATATTCAGCTCTCTTTTATGTGAATAAGACGATGAGTAATCACAAAATTTCCGCATTTACTTCCTATAAATATGATGCCACAGCATGACCTTGGTCACCCGGAAGGAGTGTTAGACATAAGACAGAGGGGGGAGGCGAGGATGAACGTGAACTTGACAGCATTCTGCATTTTTCTCCAACCAGACTGAGGGAGGCCCCAGCCCACTGGCTATACCTGCATCTGTCTCTCTCTCTCTGCTTCCAGAACCTGTAGAGAATGAGCATGCTGCTTCTCTCTCATCTCCTGGATGGTTTTCTCTTTTGGCCAATTCTGCTTTGGATTCAGAGAGGGAAAGGAATTCTGGGAAACATAATTCTCCCTTTAGCCAAGTCGCCGCAGTCCAAAACCACCGCGGCTCCTGTTTAGAATCATTGTTCTCACGCTGACTCTCATTCTCAGAGCAACATGTTTGAAAACAAAGGTAGAAATCATCGGAGAGAGAAATGAAATGGCAACCAGATTTTTCAGGCTTGAACAAAGCATTCATGACATCCATATAACAAACACATCACGTGATGTATTTTCCCGCCTTATAGAGACACAGTCTATCTTGTCCATCCATACTCCTTGAGGAGGTAGTGGAGATGAATGCAAAGACCTCAAAAGAATTTTAAAAAGATCCCTCAATTTCTCCAGTACGCAACACCATTTCTATCTGATCGTAGGCTTAAAAGCTTCTTGGTAATCGGATGAAAGAAAAAGAGCTTTGGAATATTGGTATCTTTGTAGAATCTCGGATCATCATTCTTTGCATCTCATATGTCTCGCTGTATGGAGAGTTAGAGTGTAATGAGCCTGGTCCTCTTTGATTCCATAGCTCACTCCTCTCTGGGGAAGGAGCCCTCACCAGCAGGATTCGTGTCATTGGAACGAGGACCTGGTCCCCCGCACAGCCACTCCATCATAATTGTCTCAGGAAATGCTTGTCCACGGGAAACACGCTTTTCTCCGAGGAGACATGTTGTTTTACATGGCCACCTGTAGCCGGGCCGATCTATCTCATTCTGACGTTCAAGAGCAGAAAGGCCAGGTCTTCTGATAATTCTGTGTGAACCATGTGCTTGTCTGCTTATTGCTACCCTTTGCCTCAGAATTCAGGCAGAAGGCAGTGCTGGTATTCATCAGCGCTCTGAATCCCAAGCTCATACATGTCTTATTACTTGAAGACAAAATCCATCCTAAATGGTAGAACTTTTTTTTTCCTTTGGGAAAGATATTATATCAATGACTCCCGCTCATGGGAGAATAAGTGACTAATCGGATTGAAATACTGCAGCAATATTCATTGTTCTTACATAAAACAAGAACCTCCAAAATATCCTGCTTTTATTTATTTATTTTTTAAAATATATTTTATTGATTTTTTACAGAGAGGAAGGGAGAGGGATAGAGAGTTAGAAACATGGATGAGAGAGAGACATCGATCAGCTGCCTCCTGCACGCCCCCTACTGGGGATGTGCCCGCAACCAAGGCACATGCCCCTGACAGGAATCGAATCTGGGATTTTTCAGGTTCTACCCACTGACCCAAGCCGGTTTCGACAATATTCTGCTTTTAACACAACAAATTATATGACCTTGAACATGGGGCGGATGATCCAAGGCCAATATTCCAGGCATGTGGTTCCCAGACTCCTTCCTCTCCATCCTTAGGCTTTGCCTAATTAGCATCAAAGATACCTTACTTCTGCGCTGCAGCCTGTGTATGGAATGGCTTGAGGGGAGGGGGAATATAAGGACAACACCCCAAATTAGTCACATCTTCTGTCCCTATGATATCTGTCCCCCTTTATCACACTATCGAGTTGCTGAAGCAGAGACGTTAGCATAGGAGTCATTTCTCAGCTTGATTTTTTTAAAAAACCTATAAGAAGAGAGGGATGGATATGGGGAAAGATCTCGCCAGATCTACCACCGTGCCTGGCCTGGGTTTACGGCATCATCTCATTCAGTACAGAAAGCGTCCTGTTCTCTTTCTCTGCCCATAAATGACTGGAAGCTGGGTCAGGGTCAGGGTCAGGGTCAGGGTTAATGCTCTCCGTCTGGCGGCCGGCCAAACGACACATCTCTTTGCATCCAATCCTTGCTTCCCTGTGTGGGAGACGGTGAACCAAAGACTGCAGGCTGTATTCATCCATTCCTTCCTTTACCAGCTCTGCTCAGCTCCCTGGTTGGTGCTAATATCCGGATACAGGAGCAGGTCTTTTTGTTGACTTTCATTCCAACCCCTGATCTTCCACCCAGTCATAAAAGATGATATCTAGCCGAAACCGGTTTGGCTCAGTGGAGAGAGCGTCCACCTGCGGACTGAAAGGTCCCAGGTTCAATTCCGGTCAAGGGCATGTACCTTGGTTGCAATCACATCTCCAGTAGGGGGCGTGCGGGAGGCAGCTGATCCATGTCTCTATCTCATTCAATGTTTCTAACTCTCTATCCCTCTACCTTCCTCTCTGTAAAAATTCAATAAAATATATATATATATTTATAATATATATATATATATATATATATATATATTTTTTTTTTTTTTAATATATCTATGCTTAGTGCGCAACTTTGAGGTCTGAGTTCTGAATTAGCTCAGAAGCCAGGGAGGAGAGAGGTATAGCATGCAACTCCAACGTCAACATGTATAACTCTATGTTTTTTGATCCTGAAAACGGTATGGCGAGTTAGGTGAGACACTACCTTTATCCTCCAGTAAACATGAGGACATTAACATGAGGGGAGTTAATTTTAAGGAAATTAGATGTTACATGAAATCAGAAGGTACATGCTTTGGGAAATGCCAGTGCAGCTTTTATTAATGGCTTACTTACTCAAAGCGGTACACAGGAAGATAACTATGAATAGTTTGAAAGTATAATGACATTGCCGAGGCTGGTTTGGCTCAGTGAATAGAGCGTCAGCTTGCAGACTGAAAGGTCCCTGGTTCGATTCCAGTTGGGGGCACATCTCCACTGTGGGGCGTGCAGGAGGCCGCTGATTGATGTCTGTCTCTCATCGATGTTTCTGACTTTCTATCTCTCTCTCTTCCTCTCTGTAAAAAATCAATAAAATATATTTAAAAAAAAAGAAAGTATAATGACACTGTGGGAACAAACACAGCTAATTTGTCTGCAGGGAGGGAAGAACATGGCTTTCGAGAACAGCCTTCCTGGTTGTGAACGGAGAGCAGCCACTTGGTTATAGAAACTTGGATACGTCACTTAAACTCTCAGAAATTGTCTTCCTGTTCAAAACGGGCATTATTATATTGTTCCCTAAAGTTAGTGACAGGATTGTGAGAGGTAATAGAAAACACCTACCCCAGGATTTAACATAGCACAACACAATGTAATTTAATTTCCTCCTGATCGCATAAAAGGCAAAGCGGATTTGAATAAAATTAAGTAAGGACTTGTTTGCTTTGTTTCATAATAGAAAAACCTTGGATTTTAATTTAAAAATTATGGACATATGTCCATGTTCGTTTGTTTGTTTTTAGTGACTTTCTCATAATTGAAATTTTAGTAAATGTTCATTTGATAAAGAAGTTGAGGATATTATATCAAAGGTATAAAAATTTAGCCTTACTGCCGAGACCGGTTTGGCTCAGTGGATAGAGCATCGGCTTTCGGACTGAAAGGTCCCAGGTTCGATTCCGGTTAGGGGCATGTACCTTGCTTGTGGGCACATCTCCACTGTGGGGTGTGCAGGAGGCGGCTGATCGATGTCTCTCTCTCATCGATGTTTATGACTTTCTATCTCTCTCCCTTCCTCTCTGTAAAAAATCAATAAAAATATATTAAAAAATAAAAAATATAGCCTTAGTAATATAAACAATTTGAAGGTACCATTGCATTAATATAAAAAAAAATTCTGAATATAAATATGGTTTGAGGTGATAAGACAAAATTTCTCTTGAAATTACTATTAATATATAATTTAATAATTATTATATTCTTAAATTCAACTGACGAAGATAATGTTACTATTTTGATGAAGTAACATTAAATAATAGGGAGTGTCCTAACGGGTTTGGCTCAGTGGATAGAGCATCAGCCTGTGGATTCAAGGGTCCCAGGTTCGATTCTGGTCAAGGGCATGTACCTTAGTTGCAGACTCATACCCAGTAGGAAGTGAGCAGGGGGCAGCTGATCGATGTTTCTAACTCTCTATCCCTCTCCCTTCCTCTCTGTAAAAAATCAATAAATATATTTAAAAAATAATAGGGAGCTTAATGCTCTCTTCGAGGGTTAAAACAATTCCTATTTTCTTATAAGTTGCCGCAAAGATTTCCAAGGAAACTTTCCCCGCCTCTCTGTTATCAAACAAAAGCAATAAAAATAACGCATTCCGTGCTGTGCAGAAAATCATTTCCAGTTAAAAGAAATGATCCCATGAAGATGATTATCGCTTGCAAAAAATTTTTCATTCGAACATCTCTGATAGATTTCCTATTGACTTGCTGCTCTTTAATTCCATCCTTGTCTTACTCTTAAGATTCTCTACTTCCTTTCTTTTCTTCTAAAAACTCCTCAAGCATTCAATATTATGCTTTGCTTCATAGCAAACATATTTCATGGTGTGCAAGGAAATGTTTTCTTTATTTATTATTAAGAAGAATGGGTCTAAAGGGGGATGTACGGGAGAGGAATATATCCATATAATACAGATTTCTAATGGAAAAATGCCTTAAACTGTATGTTGGTGGAAGGATATTAAAAGATTAAGCTTACAAGTAAGTGAAGAAACGGGAAACAGAATCAGTTACATAACCACCAATGACAGGAGGATGAATAAAGGAGACTGAGGCTCAGCTGGCATGGCTCAGTGGTAGAACATTGAACTATGAGCTAGGAGGTAGCGGTTCGATTCCCGGTCAGGCCACATGCCTGGGTCGCAGGCTCCATCCCTAGTAGGGAGGCAGGTGGAGGATGCAGGGGCAGCTAATTGATTATTCTCACTCATCGTTGATCTCTCTCTCTTTCTTTCTCTCTCTCTCCTCTCTCTGCTCTCTCTTCACCCCTTCCTCTCTGAAATCAATAAAATAGATATCTTTGAAAAATCAGTAAAAATAAACAAAAGGAGACCGAGGCAGAAAATATTGTTAAGTGATAGAAAGGAATCTGACAATTCCTCAGCATCAACAGCCTTCGAGAAAGGCAGAGAAAACAAGGATACAGAAATCAATCTGCACTGTATGATCCTTAACTCAAGCAGAAGGTAACAGGAAGAAAATAAGAATATATATCATAAGGAATGTGTATCCAGGTGAATAATAGCATGGTGAAATGTGACGGGAAGGCTGTGCTAAAAATATTGAGGCCCTTGAATCACTGAGAAATTATAAACAAAATATACAGAACGCATTTGCTACACAAAATGGGATTGTATTCAGATGAAATGGAATGATGTAAACTAATGGGCAAGGAAGGTACCAGGGAAAAGAAACAAAAGAAAAAAAATCATCTTACACTTGTAGAAATCCCCCCTGGTGAATGTAAGTGTTGCTATTTCAAAGGTAATACTTCAGCAGTTGATCCTGGGAGAAAGTACATTCTTTTCCATATTTGTTAAAAGTAGGAGGTGGGTGTGTAGAAACATGAGCGGAATATTAACTGGAATAAAGATATATCTCAGAAGAAGTGCATGTCTAAAACAAAAGGCCATCAAATACTCCTACGGTTAGAAACTTTTGGAAGGATTTCTTGGATGGTTATTACTGGTCTGTCGACAAAAAACTCAGTAAAACCATCCTGTCTCTGAGGGGCGTATAACCACTGCTCTCAGTGCACCAGAAACACAGCTCTTTTGTCACAAAGGAGTATTCTTTTTGTAAAAATATATATTTTAGCCAAGACCAGTGTGGCTCAGTGGATAGAGCGTCGGTCTGCAGACTAAAGGGTCCCAGGTTCAATTGTGGTCAAGGGCATGTACCTTGCTTGCGGGCACATCCCCAGTAGGAGGTGTGCAGGAGGCAGCAGATTGATGTCTCTCTCTCATCGATGTTTGTGGCTCTCTATCCTCTCTTCCTCTCTGTAAAAAATCAATAAAATATATTTAAAAAATATACATATATATATATATATATATATATATATATATATATATATATATATATTGATTTTTTACAGAGAGGAAGGGAGAGGGACAGAAAGTCAGAAACATCCATGAGAGAGAGAGAGAGACATCGATCAGCCGCCTCCTGCACGCCCCCCACTGGGGATATGCTCGAAACCAAGTACATGCCCCCAACCGGAATCGAACCCGGGACTCCTCTATCCACTGAGCCAAACCCGTCTCAGCCAAAGGAGTATTCTTTTCACCTGATAACCTGAGATAGCGGATCTCCTGTGCACCCACTCTTCATTTTTGAGTCCTTCCTATGTCCCAAGCACTATGTTGGGCAATTTGAACTGTGGAGAGAAAAAGCCAGAGCCCTCATTAGGGGGATATTGACAGTCAATGGCAAAGCCAGTCAACACAAGTGAAAAATGAATATAATCATGTCTGCCAAGGGCCGTGGTTGGCAAACTGCGGCTCGTGAGCCATATTCGGCTCTTTGGGTCCTTGAGTGTGGCTCTTCCACAAAATACCACGGCCTGGGCAAGTCTATTTTGAAGAAGTGGCCTTAGAAGAAGTTTAAATTTAAAAAACTTGGCTCTGAAAAGAAATTTCAATCCTTGTACTGTTGATATTTGGCTCTGTTGACTAATGAGTTTGCCAACCACTGACCTAGGGGATGCAAGGCTGACATCACAGCGGACTTGACATTGACCTTAGACTTGAAGGATGAATTTGCACTCTTTGAAATAGAGAGCATTGTGGTTTTCTTGCTTACTATTAGTGGTAGAAATCTTGCAGCAGACTCACTAATTTACTGATTATAAGCTAGAAATGGATCATCCAACTTTTTTTTCGAATGTTGGATTTTCTCCTAAATACAGTGGTACCTCGAGATACGAGTTTAATTCGTTCCGTAACCTTGAGGCGTGGGAAACTATGAGATGCTTGAGTCACAGTGAACTGGTGGGTCCTTTGCATCCAGCCGATCCGCGAGATTACTCCTATCTCAACTGTTGCTCGTATTTCAAAGCAAAAATCACTCGCTTGATGGCTCGTATCTCAAAAATCTCATATGTTAGGGCACTTGTATCTCGAGGTACCACTGTAATGAGAATATTAATTTTGAAACTGCATAATGGGATGCAGAATATTATTATAAAATGCCATTTCCACTGAGTGTATCTGAGTGGATTTTATAGCATTTTCCCTGTTGTGCACCAGGTTTATCTAGGTATGTAGCTTTAACAGGGACAAGGACTTATCAGAGTTCTCTGTTCGTAGCTGGATTTGGCCCAGGCACATGAATGGAATAGGCTGGACTGGGGAAAAGTCTTGAATGGCCTGATATTTGTCCTGACTGAAGACTGAATCTGGAGGGATACCTAAAGGACTCCATTTGAAAGAGTATATCCGGTAGAACCTTGCTTCAGTTAGAGGACACAGATATACCTACTCTACCCTACTCTACTCCACTCTTCTCTATCCTATAATATGTAGGTTGTGAAAATTACTTTATATAAACATAGTATTAAAATGAACTATTAAATATATCAGGGTTTGACTTTATCTATAAATTTCCAGGAGACCTGCAAACATATCATTCAATTCTTGGCCACAAGGTACAAACACATACGTACACACACATATACACACAGGTGTGCACAAGCCACTGGAATAGAAAGAATTACAAACTGGCAAGAACAGTGCTGTCTCCATTTCATTTAAAAAATAGCAATGCCTCCAGCTTAATTTGAGATGTTTAAAATATGACTTGGAATTTATCTGCTCTGGTTCACATAAAATTCGCTATGACTCAGCACCACTTTTATGCCTTTGTGAACTAAAAAAAAGAGGCTTTGGGGATTCAAGTGAAATATTTGTTTTAAGAATTCAGGTGTGTGTGTGTGCGTGTGTGTATGTGTATGTGTGGCACTTTTTTTTTTCCAAAGAGGCTGTACCAATGTACATTCCAGCCAATATTGCATGAGGTTTATTGATGCCAGTTCTCCAATAAATTGGGTGTTGCCAGCGTCTTTAATTTTAGCCACTCAGGGCTCTGTGTTACTGCATCAAGGGCAATACCAAGTCTTAAACAATCACAGCGTTTTTAGGTTCAGGCTCTGAGTCATTTTTGTTTGTTTGTTTGTTTGTTTTAATTTTTAAATAGGACAGTATTTTCAACAACAATTCTGTTTCTGTTCCATTGGCTTCTTTTCTGTCCCATAGCCCAGTACTCATCCCACTGTTTCCTTGAGATAATTTTTGTATCGACTGTAATCATTCGCTGATGACCCTTCCACCTTTCTCTTTCTACTTAAAGGGAACGCCATTGCAGGCATTGTCTTTTGAGTTGGGGCATGCCACTCATCTAATCTTTGCCCCGAGACAAAAGAAATAGTTTGCTTCGTGTCACCCTTATTCAGATATTTATCTAATCCTATATAATAAAAGGCCTATATGCAAATCAACCAAACTGCTGAACTACTGGTTGCTATGACATGCACTGTCCACCAGGGAGCAGACATTCAACACAAGAGCTGCCTCCTGGTGGTCAGTGCACTCCCACAGGGGAAGCACCGCTCAGCCAGAAGCCAGGCTCACAGCTGGGGGGTGCAGCAGCACTAAGGATGTCCTACTGATGGCTTAGGTGGGCCTAAGCCATCAGTCAGACATCCCCCAAAGGGCTCCCGGATTGCGAGAGGGGACAGGCTGGGCCGAGAGACTCCCACCCACCAAGTACATGAATTCCACGCACCGGGCCCCTAGTGCAGTATAAACAGTTGACATGCTTGCTTGGAATTCAGTTGCTAAAAGTCTTTCTCTGTCAAACTTAGAATTGTTGTAGCTCTGTAACAGTTGACTTTTCCAATCTTACAACATTCCGGTCTTCTGGAATATCTTTCTTCCCTTTTACCTCTGCTTCTAGAGCTACCAATAAATAGATACAACAAAAGGCCCCTGCTCCAACCTCTTCTTCTAAAGTCATATGAGATGCCAATGAAATCTCATTGAATGGTTTATTAGTACATAGCATAGATCATTCTATGCATGGCCTCCACTATCACTGGTACCCAACAAGAATTTATCAGTTTGGTCATGTTTCATGCATTGACTAGACAGGAAGGACTCTGCTCCAGGAGCCACCTGGAAACCTCGCTTGGAACAGGTTCTAGCTGGAATACGAAGCCCCCTCACTCAGTAAGAGCAAGCGGAAGATGAAAAAAGGACAGCCATGGACTTCGTCTTCTAAGATCATCATCTGAAGTGATGATCAGTTAACTAGGTTTCCTCCCGGGTACTTACACAGAGCTTTGTATATAACAGCTACCCACATTGGTCATTGGGTTAAAGTTATTAACTTGACAAGACAAATCAAAATAATTTCCTTATAATTAATATTTATATAACTGGCGATTAATCATAACATAAGTAGGATTTGTATTAATATTTCAATACGATATAATTGTTTAATGTCAAAAAATCATGGATAGTCATTTACTCTGAACCAGAGTTAAATTAATCAAACTTTTGAAGGTAACGTGATTCTGCACAAGTATGTATTTTTAATTAATGGTTAGACAGTTTCTCACAAATTCAATGAATTAGATTAAATCGTTCACAGTGTATAAAGCATCACATCACTCATATGTGTAGAAATGAGAGGGCTTTGGAAATATATCTAGAACTTTATTTTAACTTAATACTGTATAAAATCAGTAATCTCTGCCTTTTGGACATATAAAAGCTAAAGTGAAATTGCTTGAGGCATAAGAAATTGACAAAACATTAATGAAGTTTTCAGGATTCATACCTTGTCTTTTTCTGCACTGAAAATCAGGCTCAATTTGGAATGCAGTGTGTCCATTAGGAAGATAACTTCTACTCTTTTGCTGGAAATATAACTTTTTATCTGCGTGCAAATTGCTTTTGATTCTGGTAACAACCATGGATTGATCATGTCATGTGATGGATGTCTTTGTAAGGTTGTTTTTGTTATTCTCTCATTTTAGGCATTGAGTGTAAATTTTTCATTGCCCCAAACCATATGCTTATTTATTGATTTTTTGGTTAAGGCAAACAATATTTGACATACTCTGATCCAAACTGTCATCAGTAAAAAATAATTTACCTAGAGTTTGAGGATGAATGTATTACCAGTAGAGTGGTGTTTTCTTTAGATGTTTGGGAAGCTGGGTAAATATAAAATTACATATTTTGTAGATTAAACAGAGAGCTGTCTTTATTTCTCCCCCCCATAATCTTCCTTTATGTAATTTGTGTTCTTTATTATCAGCTAGTATGAAAGTTTCCTATGTAAATATATAAAAATGTTGCCTGATAACTCCCACACAATAATAACTAGTGTTTAAATATCCAAGTCTGGTGAACTATACTCAATGTTATTTGAGGATCTAAAGATCTGAAGAATTGTCTCCTTAAAAAAAAAAAAAAGGAAAGTGGAGGTGGATAGGCCCTGGAAGGGGGTGAATTTTCAATCAAATAATTTCTGTTACTGGGTTGAATTGATGGCCCTATAATTACAGAATAGGCCTATAATTATGTGGACACCGGAATTATGATGCAAGTGTCCCCAAAGATATAAGAAAATAATGATCTTTAAATACATATCTCAATTTGATATGTGTATGGAAAAATTAAAACAGACCCCCAACCTCACACCGTATGCAACAGTAAATTTCAGATGAATTGTAGACTTTAAGATGGTTCTAGAAGAAAATACAGAGAATACCCCAATGATTTCTTGGTTTGTAAATTCAGAATTTAATATCTATTTTAAAAACATTTATTGATTTGATACATTTAAAATTAAGAACATCTGCTAATCATAAGACACACAAAAAATAAAAAAGAGCCATTGGAAAATATTACAGCATATATTACAATCAGTTTCTCAGTAAGGTGCTCTATTTGACACTTAATTTATTTAAGGACTTCATAACAGTTGGGCTACATTATGACCAGCGTTTGTTACTGGTCTCTGTCAGGTCTTGGCCATCAGAGTTGTAGATCAGAGTAGAGAGAAATCAGTATGAAATAACCCACAATCTCCCCCCTCTATACAACATATATTTTTTAAACATATATGCATATATATGTAAATATCCATTAACATATCTTTCTATATAAATCAATCTAAAGAGAGATTTTTACCACCTAATAACATCATAACATCCTGTGCCAACTACTATACAAGTTATATCATTTAAAAGTACTTTTGCAAATATCTAGATAACCAAAAGATGTGTTTATGATAACACACTTTCAAGAACTTTTTTTCCACTTGACTTATTAGATATATTAGTTCAATTGATTTCCTCCAAAATAGTCTATATTTACAAATAATTCCAGATTACTTATTAATATATTATATCTATTAGAATATATATTTTTTCTGCTTTTGTATTTAAAATACATATGAATAAATAACTTTAGCCATGAATTGTTTATCAGAGTTATCTACAGAATGCTCTAGAAGTCCAGGGAGCACAAGCAGGAAAAAGAAAAACCAATGAAGCCAGCACAGTCACAATAAGGGATTTCAACCAAATTTTGCAAAACAGTCAGTTGTTCACAAGTTATGCTGTTCATGCCCGTTGTGGATTAATAGGATGGTGGGAGGTGTGGGAAATGGGGCGCTGAGCACAGACAGGGTGACCAGAGGAAGAATATGGGGGAGACATAGACTCTCTCTCTGTTTAATCTACAAAAGGATGTGACATCATTCCGATCTAGTTGGCTTGAGTTTCTTTCCTTCTTCTTCTTCTTTTTTTTTGTTTGTTTTTGTTTGTTCTTGTTAAGCCCACCATAAGATATTTTTCCCTTGATTTTCAGAAAGAGCGGAAGGCAGAGGGAGAGACAGAGAGAAGAGTAACCATGTGAGAGAGACACATCCATTGGTTGCCTCCCTCACCCTCCCTGACAGGCCGGGGATGGAGCCTGCAACCTTGGTACATGCCCTTGACCAGAGTTAAACCTGGGACCCGTCAGTCTCCAGACCAAATGCTCTATACACCGAGCCAAATCAGCCAGGGTCGTTTCTTTTTTGTCTTCATGCTATTAATTTGCTACTAGTCTGGCTTTCAAGTGTATTGATCGGCGGACTATTTTGAGGTCCTGTAGAATAATAAGCCAGTTGGATATAGCATCTGAAACTGAGTCCTTTTTTTTTTTCCTTCCCTGAAACAAACTGTGCTATTTCTCTCCAGGATTAATGCATGTGATTGGGAACATCTAGATAATTTATCCAAGTGAAAAATTAGGGGCTAAATGAACCATGCAGTGTGTTTATGCTACTTAATGTATGAGAAACTCCGAAGGCAGATCTGCCCGTGTGATTCTGGTAATGGAGCCATGGCGTTGTCTAGGAATCCAGGCTCCACTATTCATGTCTGTTTCCTCCCACGGCTGCAGCATGTCTGAGCTGGGTCAGAACTCTGCCATCGAATCTTCTATGAACAATGGCCAGTGAGGAATATCAGTTTTCTTACTGGCTGATAATAAAGAACACAAATTAAATGCGCTCTTTGGAAGATTTAAAATCATCACAGCGGCGACTGCACGTCTCTCTCTTTGGAGGACCTGTTGTTTGCATAAAGACTTTGCAAATGAACTTTTGCTCGCTGACATTAATTGTACAAATGCAAATTTAAAACAGCAGGAAGGAAGAAGGAAAAATTCAAAAACTACGAATGTGGGCAATTCGCTCACTAAATTGTACTAATTCTGGGGAAGATGGGTGATGAGATCTGTGCTATTAAGAAATAATTTTATGCCCAGCCAGCCTGGCTCCGTGATTGAGCATCAACCAGGAGGTCACAGTTGGATTCCCAGTCAGGGAATACGCTTTGGTTGTGGGCTCAATCCCCAGAGGGAGGCATGCAGGAGAAAGCAGATCAATGATTCTCTCTCAGTATTGATTTTTCTACTCTTTCTCCCTCTTTTTTTCCTCTCTGAAATCAATCAGAATTTTGCTGAGACTGGTTTGGCTCAGTGGATAGAGCGTTGGCCTGCGGACTGCAAGGTCCCGGGTTCGATTCCGGTCAGGGACATATACCTTGCTTGTGGGCACATCTCCAGTGTGGGGTGTGCAGGAGGCAACTGATCGATGTCTCTCTCTCATCGATGTTTCTGACTTTCTATCCCTCTCACTTCCTCTCTGTGAAAAACCAATAAAATATATATTTTTTAAAAAAGTAAGAATTTTAATATGCATTACCTAATATAGCATTTAAAATAAGAAAAACAGCTATTTTTAAAAATTAGAAGGAAAAGAACTAGACAACTGTTACTAAGGGTAAAAATAACTAATTTCATTTTCATTGAAAATTAAAATCTCTCTTTTGCATTAATTTCATCATGTGGCTTCTCTAAGAATAACCAGGCAGAATTCAACAACCTCTTTAGAGCTTTTATTCAGTTTCCTTTTATTACTCTTCATTTAAAATGGTTTCCTTGCTATGTCCTTTCATACGGTAAATGCAGGTACACACACACACACACACACACACACACACACACAGTAGTTTTGTCTTTTTAATCAACAGCAACGTATAAACTGAAGGCAGAGCTAGAATTAATGCCTTCCCCTTGCTGGTTTTATGTGAAGATTTCAGATATTGATTACTCTATTTGATATAGCCACAGTCCCATTATTATTTATTATTTAATTCTTGAGATGAACTTGAATCGTATGCAGGCTATGATGCCGAAGTCAATATGTGCTGGAAGACTGTAATTGAAATAGCGAGCTCTGTTTTCACTTGATGAGGGTAGTTAAAAGCAGCATTTTATTTTATGTTTTCATTTTCTTTGTATCAAGTGTGTGTTAGCGAATACTTCCCGTCTCCTTGGAAATGTTTTTTTTTTTTCTAACTTGGAATGAAGTTTTAATAATATATTCAAGGATTAATTCTCTGTTCTCCAAAAAGTATTAATCTCTCTAAATATATTAAACTTGGGGGAGTTGGATGCTTATATCTAGGTCATGAACTGCCTTATTTCCGCAGATCACACTTCCCTGGGGCTTTGGACTTTTATAGGAATGTCCTGGCCACTTTAATCATCGCCGAGTCCCAAGATCAACAAAAAACGTGTCACATCCTCACCAAGATTCCTTGGTGGTTGATAAAACACACATTGTAATTTTTCTCTTCTATTAATGCTTACGCATACCTCACTAGAAGATGAATTGTGACATAATTCTGTAACATACCTGTAACCAGTACATAAAAGTAGGGGTGGGGGGAGCGAAAATGATTATGAAAATTCTACTGCTTGTTTAATCCAAGTCGCGCATAACTACATTCTATTCCATATTACTGTGAAGGAAATACTGCCGGGGTTCTTTACCCAGCTTTACGAAGGGTTCAACATTCTGGAGAAAGGGGCTGATGCATAGATTCAAGAAGGAATCCAAGGATGAAAGATAATTTTGAATGGCATTGGGGATCAGAGGATCTTCAGCTAAAGAAACTGAAGACTCCTTCCTCAACTCAGGACGCTGCTTTTATTAGCACAATTTGTACTAAGGCAAGGTGGAGATAATATACTTCAAAGGGAAGGGTACAGAAGCATTGTCAGTTTGGAGAATAGCCTACAGCTTTTCAAGACCGGTTTGGCTCAGTGGATAGAGCATAGGCTTGCAGACTGAAAGGTCCCAGGTTCGATTCCGGTCAAGGGCATGTACCTTGCTTGCAGGCACATCTCCACTGTGGGGCATGAGGAGGTGGCTAATCTATGTCTCTCTCTCATCGATGTTTCTGAATTTCTATCTCTCTCCCTTCCTCTCCATGAAAAATCAATAAAATATATTTTTTTAAAAAAGGAGTTTGGCAAACAGGAGGAAATAAAATGCCCTGAGCTGTCTGGCAGCAGACAATCCTATTCAGGTTTGGGGGAAGTGCCGTTTAGCCATTTCCAATAGGTAAACTACATATGTGGCTCAGCCATTGTTGAATCCACCCAGTCCCATCAACCTTTTAATGGAACTCTTGTAATTATTACATGCTGGAATTGGTTTCCGGCAAAATACTAAATTTCTGACCCATCAGCTATTGAATTTTATGAAGCAAAGGCCCCTGATCCACCTATGGGAATTCAACAATATCCCAGATTTGGAAACATTTGCATTCCTTTGACGATGCTTAGTGTCAAATTTACTAAGTTTAGACCCAGCCAGCAAGGTTCAGTGGTTGAGCATCAACCTATGAACCAAGAGGTCACAGCTCAATTCCATGTCAGGGCATATGTCCAGGTGGCCGGCTCCATTCCCATTGTGGGGCATGCAAAAGACAACTGATCAATGATACTCTCTGATCATTAATGTCTCTATCTCTCTCTCCCTCTCCTTTTCTCTCTGAAATTATTTTTAAAATGCTCTAGATTCCAGGCTCCAGCACCTTCATAGGTTATTGAACTGCTACCATCCTGTGCTTCTCTTAGGAAAAATCTATTGGAATTGATAGTTATGAAAAGTGCAACCAAATGTTAGGCATTACCTTGAGAGCAGGCCTAGATGCATCTTCTCTCTTAAAATAAATCAAGAGCAGCCATGTTTGGAAAAATAATGTCTCCACAGAGCCAGGAAAGCATAAGCTTTCTATGACAAATATCAGTTTATTCACTTTAACTATTGACTACCAGTGTTTGCTGGGAAAAGTATGTACATTTCATTTAACAATTTCCAGTGCAGCCCAGCTTTGATATTTTTTGCAAATGCATTTAAGTAAAAATATTGTTTGTTTAACTTGGAATAATGAAACTCGATACATAAAACCAATTCCGTTTAGATAGAGTGTTAATTCCCAATTATTACTGTGCTTAATTTTCAAATAGAAGTTTGTAGTGATATAGCTATGAATATAATCCCATCTTTGAAGCCTGAGATACTTGGAATTTACCTGGTATTCCTCACTCATTGATCTTTAAATTGAGTAAAATAGATATTCATCTGAATATTTTATTGGTTAAATAATAGAATGTCTTGTGGTATACCAAATACATAGATGGTCTTAATAAACATTATTTTTCTTTACATCCTTCACCCAACAGTTTTCAGTGTCTTTCTCTTTCACTAAAATATGTTGGTGTTTTGTTTGGGTTTGTATATTTATTTATTTTGTTTGTTCATTTATATAATTTCTATACATTATAGGAAGCTTGAAGGATTTCTATGGTTTTGTTGGTGATTTATCAAAGAAAAAAGAAGGAGTAAGTGGCTTAAGTTATTTACAGGGTGTTTTGAAGGATAGCACTTCTCTAAAATGAACATGAGACAGAAGACTCTACACAGACTTATGAGCAGTAGTTCCTATTGACTTGAAATTATTAGTGTCACTTTTAATGCACAGTAGGCCTACCAAAATTTATAAAGAATCACAAGACATGTTTCTCAAAATATTTAGCTTACTTTGTCCTTTAAGGGGAAGAAATGTAAAATTTAGGAGCAAAGTATTGCTATTTTCTATGTGAAGTCATATAATTACTAGAAATACATGTGACCTTCAGAGATTTGTGGTGATGGTTAAAAAAAAAAAAGAAAAAGAAAAAAACACCAAAAACACGAAAAGAACAAATGTGCATTTTTATGTGACTAATGTTATATAAATGAGAAAGCCTTCTCTTTTCCACCAAATGCATTTATTTATTTTTTATTGTTACTAATCTATTCATGATGCATTGCTTTCCCATTGTTTGAGCTTTGTTTCTTTAAAGGGATTGTTCTTTTACTCTCTGAGTTCAAGACAAACTTTCACCTTTAAAATATCTCATATTTGATAAGATTAAGATAACTGATCCAGTCAATCTAATAAAAGAGTAATATGCAAATATCACTTTGCTACACCCACAAGCCACACCCACCAGTCAATAAGGAGCCCTTATGCAAATTAACCCCAACCAAGATGGCTGTGGCTATGGAGTGAACAGAAGGGAGGCTTGGGTTTCCCTGGTGATGGAGGAAGCCAAGCTTTCCTCACACCCTGGCAGGCCCAGGTCTCCACTCAAGGCTACAAAGTTTCAATTATAGAAGATAAATAAATACCAAGAAAAATGGCAGCAGCCACAGAGCTGGAGAGAGCAGGAGGCTAGGGTTGCCCCAAGTGAAGGAGGAAGCCAAGCTTCTGCAGCCCTGGCCTGTCTTGGCCTCCACTTAAGGCTACAAAGTTTCAATTGTAGAAGATAAATAAATCCCAGATGCCAGGGCCTCCACTTGGGTCATTGGAGGGCATGGCCATCCTGCAAATCACAGACCCCTCGCCCAGGCAGCCCCATGCCCCAAGGAAACACCCACCCTGATCCAAGACACCCTTCAAGGCAAACCAGCTGGCCTCCATCCATGAACCAGGCTTCTATCCTATCTAATAAAAGAGTAATATGCAGATTGACCATCACCTCAACACACAAGATGGCTGCCCTCATGTGGTCAAAGATCCTGCCCCCACGTGGTCACAAGATGGCCACCACAAGATGGCCAGCGGGGGAGGGTAGTTGGGGGTGACTGGGCCTGCACAGAAGGGCAGTTGGTGAGGTAGACCCAGGCCTGCAGGGGAGAGCAGTTGGGTGGAATCAGGCCTGCAGGGGAGGGCAGTTAGGGGTGACCAGGCCTGTAGGGGAGGGCATATAGGGGTAAACAGCCTGGCAGGGAAGCAGTTCAGCATCAATCAGGCTAGCAGGGGAGTGGTTAGTGGGTGATCAGGCTGGCAGGCAGAAGCAGTTAGGGACAATCAGGAAGGCAGGCAAGCAAGCAGTTGGGAGCCAACAGTCCTGACAGTCAGACATCTCTTGAGGGGTACCAGATTGGAGAGGGTGCAGGCTGAGTTGAGGGATACCCCCCTTCCTGTGCACGAATTTTATGCACCAGGCCTCTTGTAATGAATGATCACTAATAATTTTGATGTACTTACTAGGATGGTAAAATACTTTTTTATGATGCCTAGGAACAAAAGCTAACTATAATTATGATTGCCAGATAATTAAATAAATTATATTTACTAGATCTTACTTCAATACTGATTTGCTAATACTCTTGTAAACCACATACTATTATAATGGTAGTCTCTTCTGAAAAGAATCAAGATTTTTCTATACACCTATAAAAATGCATCGTTTCATTGGAATAACTTAAAATTAATTACAGCCTTCTACTTGGTGTAAATTAGACCATCAACATGACTCAACTCAAGGTCAACTCAGCATCAGGTTTCATAATGCCGTTGTCATTGGAAGATAATCAGAATGGGTAAAAAATAGATAAAACTTGATCACATACCTGTCTAAGGCTCTCTTTAATTTGCTCCACTGGCACCTTTTCTTTCTAGTGAATTCATAAAGAAAACAATCTGGCCGAGACCGGTTTGGCTCAGTGGATAGAGCATAGGCCTGCGGGCTGAAAGGTGCCAGGTTCGATTCCGGTCGGGGGCGTGTACCTTGCTTGCGGGTACATCTCCAGTGTGGGGTGTGCAGGAGACGGCTGATCGATGTCTCTCTCTCATCCATGACTTTCTACCTCTCTCCCTTCCTCTCTGTGAAAAATCAATAATATATGTGTGTGTGTGTGTGTGTGTGTGTGTGTGTGTGTGTGTGTGTGTATATATATATATATATGATAGAAAACAGTCTGAAATCAACTTAGAGGTAGAAAACATCTCCCCAAAACAGCACAATAAAAAACAGGATCCCTCTTCTGCAAAGCGCATATTGGGTTAAAAATTGCAAATCACTTTAAATTTCGTAACATCTATTTGTTTCCATATAAACTACTTGCCAAAGTAAGGCAAGCTATTGAAATCAGCCATTTTCATATCTTCAAGGAGCTTTTTTTATTTTTCACAGCCATCGCTAGAGAACAATGTTGTCATATCCCACTATCCTCTGCTTCTCCATTCACGCAGACTGATAAACTCCCATTCTCTTCGAGAAGCAAATGAGATCACAGTGCTGTACTTGATCCCTGGAGTGACCGGGACATGAAACCATTTCTTTGTATTTTGGAATATTACAAAAAGAAGTCTATTCTCCATTTGCTACTAGCAATAGCATGACATTCTGAACCACCTTGATGTTAAAAAAAAACACACACACAAAACAGAGTTTCACTTGATAGTGTTTCATCTTCAGTATAAAATAGAGCACCAGTATTGTTGACGTTATTTTTTTTTAAAAGGAGGAAAGCAAATATATTGTGGCATAAAGTGCACGGCTATGTTTTAAGCGTCTAACGTGCCAGATCAGCTTCCCTGAAGTGGCTGCTTTTTAAATTTTCTGTAACTTTTCTCAGGTCAGATATTCCAGGAAGAGAGAATAGAACCATTTCCACAGACAGCAATGGCAGAGATGAAGCAATAGCTTTACTACTCTATTGTGTTGGCTCTATAAGAAGACTAGAGCCGAGACTGGTTTGGATCAGTGGATAGAGCGTCGACCTGTGGACTGAAAGGTCCCAGGTTCGATTCTGGTCAAGGGCATGTACCTTGCTTGCGGGCACATCTCCCGTGTGGGGCGTGCAGGAGGCGGCTGATCGATGTCTCTCTCTCATCGATGTTTCTGACTTTCTATCACTCTCCCTTCCTCTCTGTAAAAAAATCAATAAAATATATTTAAAAAAAGAAGACTAGAGAGAATTATGATCTTTAAAAATATTATTCAATGGTCAAACATGATTCATATTTGCATTAGTTTCCCAGTAACACATATGGAAATTGGTGTGCAAAGGCAAAACACCTACTGTGTTTGAAATAATAGTTTATCTAACGTCTCTACCGGGTTTTTCAATGCGAATAGTAGTGTTAGTACATGTTACCACTTAAGTCAGTGTGAAAACAAGCTCAGAACGATTAAGTAACTTGCCCAGAGGATCACAATCAGTGCGATACCTACCATTTGAAACCCTCTTCTGATTTATATTCCCATAATTTATTTTAATAAGTAAAACAAGTCAAAACAAAAATAGCATATTCCACAAAAGGACTACATCCCTAGCTAAATGACATGCCCGTTATTTTTAATGTGTTGATATTTGAGTTTTAGCACAGTTTACAAAAGGTTTAGTCATGTGCAAGATTACAGAATATAACATTTTAATTTGAATTTAGGGGAATAGGGTCTGTAGTCCTGAAACTTTGGTCTAGGAAAAGCTCAGCATCAAATCACATTTACGGAATTTTCCTTATTTAACACCCTCTATGGATGAAAAGCACACTCATTCTGTGTATGATTTAAATTTTGGAGGTCTCATTTATTAACTTTAATTAACTTGATCTTGTGAAACATGCAGATATATTGTCATATAACAGAATACTTATCAAAAAATTTTAACAGATTCACTCACCCCATACCCGGTTGAAAAAAAAATTAAAATCTTTAAACTAAAACAAAATGTAAAAAAAAAAAAAAAAAAAAAAAACTTCAGGAAAATTTAATCAGGGATGTAATCTTGAATTAAGAGAATTTGACACCATATTTCTGAGGGGACTTCGTATGTGCATTCCTTACCCAGTGACACATTGTAGTTAAATATATGTAATGAGACTTTACATTTGTGAAATACAGATTTCATATTTCTCTGGTGGTTTGTCTTTCAAGCCTAATTTCTATTTGATATTAAATATTAACCTATTGGTTTTTTTCTGCCAAACCTGAGCTTATAATTCATTTAAATGAAAATCAATGTATAATGTATATTCCTTTGCCGTCTTTCAGAAATCATATGTGAGGATATTATAGTAATTATATGTGAGGATAATCATTTTTAGTTTCGGTATTATTAAATATCCAGGAGACTAGAATCTTTAAATGTAAATAGGTTGTGTGGTCTCAATTTAATATTCTTTGGTGCATTTGTCAAAAGGTTCTAGATATTATTCGGTTCAGATGCATTTGGAGAATCGCATAGATGCTATGTTGAGAGAACAGTAGCTCTAAGTAGCCACAGTGAACAGTTAGTGAAGAAAGCAGTAATAGAAATGAATAGAATCTCCCCAGAAAAAGGAGTATTATAGGATACCAGGAGATCCTGCCTTATCACAGTGCCCTGGAAAGACGGCTGAATACACCAATGATTCACACTAATGAGATCATACACTGACTGAATTAGGGCGAGAGTGATTCTGTAAAAGAAATGAATCATATTCTATAATAATATATACCTAAGGTTGAAAAATCAATCCAAAACTTTCTTATACTAATTTATGGATGAGATCCCTGCGGTGCATGCACTTCGCTTCTATTTTTATGTTCAGGTTTTCTTAGAATTCTTTCTGATATAAATGATGCTATGTCTAGTCTACACACGTTATATAGGTCTATCTCTTTGAGTATCAGTTGGTTATATCATTTTATATAGGATTTCAAATATGATTGAGAACTGCTAAATTATACTATATAGCTATGGCTTGTGCATGAAAGAAACAAAATGTCCCTAAAATGAATGGCATTCTTAGAATTATTTCTTTGCAAATTAAAGGAAATATTTCTCATCCTAATATCTGTGAAACTTGAGCAAATACAGATGTATTATCACAATGACTACAGAACCTTAGTTTTTTAAAAAATACTCAGACATCTTTATAAAAACCTATAGAAGTCACTTATTATTTTTATTCTAATCATTCTATCGCAATATAAGACTAGGCCTACATTCTGTGCTCAGCTTATTACAGCACCTTGAACCATGGGAAAAAATGTGTAACCCCTAATGCTGTTACATTTTGAGAAAATAAATAACTTCTTTCCAATATCTGGGATTAGTTATGTAAGCTTTACTTTTTTTTTTTTTTTTGCCAAAGAAGTATTTGATAGAATTAATGCATAGTATAACACATCATTAATATTTCACCAGAGTTTGAATTGAACAGAAAAAGTCATTACATTGTTCAATATTGTTTTAGTAAGTATGGCTAACTGACAGCTGGCCATTTAGCAATTACAGGAGTAACAGCAGAATTCTTGCAGAAAATTCCATCTTGGACTTTCAACTCTTAATCATCCCTGTAGTTAAATAGGCTCTCCTACCTCTCCCTGAACGGAAGTAGGAACTCGCTAATGAGAAGTTTGCAGTGATTAATTAGAAACCTGTTGCAGGACATCTTTTGAAGTTGGTTAAATTAGGCTTTTTATTTTTTTCCCCCCAGATAGAGTTTTATACTAATTGGCTTTTTTTTTTCTTTTTCCTATCCGATGTCAATTTGTGGTTTGGGAAGTTCTTTTTCTCGCTTTGCTATCATTCAAGTTCACAGATGATAAGAAAAAAAAATACAGTTTGATATATTTTTTTGTCGTTTCTGGGAAATAGACCAACTCAAGCTAAGGTTGCATGAATTTGGCAGAATATCAGAGAGCACAGAAAGGCCAGCTCTCTGCGGGAACCCGATGGGTCATTCACTGGAACAGGGTCTTTAGAGAGAAAAGCGAAAAACCTGAAGAAATAATGCGACCAGCAAATCAGTCAACCAGTCAACAATATCTCCCTTAGCCATATAGTTACTAATCAGAGGAATTTCAGTTATTGAATTTCTCATAACCAGTCTTAAATAATTATACCAACATTTAGACTCCTTTCAAAAAAAATGCACAAGTCCTTATTTTTTTTCCAAAGATAAGGGGGCATGTGGGTAGATTTAGTAACCCAAAAGTTGATTACTGTATTTTGCTTTATGTAAAGCTAAACGTCTTACATACTTTGATTAATATATAATAGCATTTCGGTGATAGAAAGAGTGATTATAAACATCGACTAGCCTTCAACGCTCCAATGTGCATTGAATTTTTTTCCTAGATACAAAATCATGCAAATAAAAGACGAGCACACCTGATTTGGTAGCACAGCACAAACAAGCATCCATCTGTGTCCTTCCCGCAAATTCAAGTTGATGCTCAACTATTGAAACTACTAGGTCTGATGCAACTTCAACATATTTGCCCTTGCCACTTGGTCTTCACTTTCCTCAAAGTGAAATCCAAGATCTTTACAATGACTGGAAGCCCCTCTCCAATCTCACATAGTCCGTAATCCATAGTCTCACTGTCTTCACTTCTAAGATTTTCCCATCGTTTGTTTCACTCCAAATTCTGCTTTGTTTTCAGACATGGCAGACTCCCTGCCTTCTACTCATTTTCTGAGTGGGAGTTTCTTTCTGTAAACAGTTACTTATCTCATCGATTTACCTTCATCATTTTGCTCAAAGTGGTGCCTTACCTTCCTACGTAACTAAAAGTTTCAATTCACCCTCTAAGCCAGTGGTTCTCAACCTTCCTAATGCCGCAACCCTTTAATACAGTTCCTCATGTTGTGGTGACCCCCAACCATAAAATTATTTCCGTTGCTACTTCATCACTGTAATTTTGCTTCTGTTATGAACTGTAATGTAAATATCTGATATGCAGGATGTATTTTCTTTGTTACAAATTGAACATAAGTAAAGCATAGTGATCAATCACAAAAGCAATATGTAATTATATATTGTGAAATATTTATTTCTAATTACAAAGAAATGAAATTTTGTCTTGAATCGTGGTGTAGCATGGGTAACTGTCTTAATATGACATCAGTAAGCTACATTGCTACATTTTGCTACATTGAGGAGCGGTGTGTTGGTTCCTAAGACCATGGGAAATATGTGTTTTCTGATGGTCTTAGGCGACCCCTGTGAAAGGGTCATTCGACCCCCAAAGGGGTCGCGACCCACAGGTTGAGAACCACTGCTCTAAGCTTTCCCCATTTCTCTTCTCTGTGGATTTTCCTCCTTAGAACCGTCTGGCATAGCATATATTTTGCACACATATTGGTTGCTGTCTCTCATTTACTAGAGTATAAATTCCATGAGACTAGAGGAGAGTTTACTGTTGTATTTACTCTCTAATGTCACAACCAAGATTATTTCCTGAGATTGTAACAAAGATAGGTTATTCTGAATTTTTTCTTTCAAAGCTGTTCTTTTGATGATGAGAGTGCAAAATTGACCTCAATGAAAGAGTATATGATGACTTAAAATTAAATCCTCTTGAGTGGTATTTTTAATATAACAAATATTTTAAAATACCATTGGAATAGATCATTGATATTATTTCATGGACCACCTACCCAAAATAGAAAACCAAAGTTCAGAAATTGAGCTGTCGTTTATGTTTTATTCTTTTAAAATATATGTTTTATTGATTTCAGAGAAGAAGAGAGAAGGAAAGATAGAAATGTCATTGATGAGAGAATCTTCATATGGCTTCCTCTTGCATACCCCCTGCTGGGGATCAAGCCTGAAATATTAGGAATCAAACTATGACCTCCTGGTTCATAGGTTGACATTCAACCACTGAGCCACATGGGCTAGAGTACATTTTTATCCTTAAAAGACATTGCAGATTTAATAATGTCTCCTAAACTTGCATATATAATATCTATTGAATTTCCTAAAAAGTCAAGAAACATTTGCTCTAAAGCCTGAATGTAAGCATTTTCAGAAATCAGTAAATTTTTATATAAGCTCAGTTAGTTGCATTTCCTTTGAACATCATAAATCCTTGCAGAATATTAGTCAGGTGTGGAGACTAAACATTGATTAAAAATAAAACTAGCCCTGCCAAAACCGGTTTGGCTCAATGGATAGAGCATCGAACTACGGACTGAAAGGTCCCAGGTTCGATTCTAGTCAAGTACTTGGTCGCGGGCACATCCCAAGTAGGGGGCGTGCAAGAGGCAGCTGATCGATGTCTCTCTCTCATTGATGTTTCTAACTTTCTATCCCTCTCCCTTCCTTTCTGTAAAAAATCAATAAAATATATTTAAAAAAAATAAATAAATAAACCTAGTCCTAACCGGTTTGACTCAGTGGATAGTGTCAGCCTGTGGAATGGAATGAAGGATCCCAGATACAATTCCAGTCAAGGGCAGGTACCTTGGTTGCAGGCACATTCTTAGTAGATTGTGTGCAAGAGACAGCTGATCAATGTTTCTCTCTCATCGATGTTTCTAACTCTCTATCCCTCTTGCTTCCTCTCTGTAAGAATCAATGAAATATATTTTTAAAAATAAAAAAAATAAGACTAAAGCATCTCCAGAACCTGCTTGAACCTCAACAGGGAACCACACTTGTTATAACCACATGTACTAACCAGTAAGCGTGGCTATAAATAGTCCCTGGAATCTTCTTCCAGTTAATGCACTAGCTGAAAGCACATTGGCAGATAAATCATGCTAAAATATGATCAAGAAGGCTGGCGTATTCTCTGGGACGATAGTGGGAAAGAAATATGGGACAACCTCAGGAGGAAAGGGACCCGGGCCAGGCTATGGAGTGCTGACTTGATAAAGCTGTCTATCACACCCAGAGCAGAGCAACATGGGAATGGCACATTGGGCGGAAGGAAAGCGCGAGAACCTTGCATTTAACGCATTTTCATTACATTGTTGATCACATGCTGTTTATTGCAAGAATGATGGAGACTGATCGTATGGGACACTATTTAGGTAGGTGATGTATATGGTGCTGGGAATAGTGAAAAATTGATTGCATCATAAGAACACACATACATGGCAGGAAAAAACAAATAAATTCAGAGTATATTACACATTTTTTGTTGTTGTTGTTAATCCTCACTCAAGGATATTTTTTCCATTGATTTTTAGAGAGAGTGGAAGGGAGAGGGAGAGGGAGAGGGAAACATCGATGTGAGAAAGACACATTGATTGGTTGCCTCCTGCACACACCCTGACCAGGACCTGGGAACCTGCAACCAAGCACAGTCTTTAACTGGAATCAAACCTGGGATCCTTCAGTCCATGGGCCCACACTCTATCCACTGCGCACACTGGCTAGGGTTACTTTACACATTTTTTTTCTGGATAATTAATGCTACCATCAAAAAAACACTTGGACTTTGAAATAATATGGACAAAGCCAGAGTCTTGAAAAACATTAAGTGTGGTTGCAAGATTTTAAGACAGTCCTATAAGTTGATTCATTCACTAAAGGAAGAAGTAAATGACTAGCATATTTGTAATAAGGGAAAAAATGTATAAACCAGCTAGCTAAACTTCAAACTTTTTAACTAAGAAGCTTAACCTTTATCCCCTTTATTTGAAATGAAAACCAGGTATTGAACTAGGTTTTAAAAGAAAGTTGAATTAAATCACATTTTGTTTATTTAAAAATTGAATTAAGTCGAAACCGGTTTGGCTCAGTGGATAGAGCGTCAGTCTGAGGACTAAAAGGTCC
This sequence comes from Lasiurus borealis, assembly GCA_004026805.1. NCBI lineage: Eukaryota > Metazoa > Chordata > Mammalia > Chiroptera > Vespertilionidae > Lasiurus > Lasiurus borealis. The sequence continues at coordinate 64,647 of PVJN01001425.1, forward strand.
CAGGTTCGATTCCGGTCAAGGGCATATACCTTGGTTGCAGGCACATCCCCAGTAGGGTGCATGCAGGAGGCAGCTGATAGATGTCTCTCTCTCATGGATGTTTCTAACTCTCTATCCCTCTCCCTTCCTCTCTGTAAAAAAATCAATAAAATATATTAAAAAATAAAATAAAAATTGGATTAATGCATTGAATATCTTGAATCAATACTGAGTGCAAGAAAAGACATGAAAAACTCTCTCTCATTCCACTCCACCTCGACCCTTACGTTCATTTTCCTCCAGAAGTCACCAGAGACTAAATGACAATAAAATCCTTTCATTTAGGAAATCCCACCTCCTTAACAGTGGGAGACTATCCATTTAAAGTACTTTCGATGGGGAAAACTTAGTCACAAGAAAATGGTTTAATTTCCCCAAGCATGAAATACCCCTCCCCCCGCAAGGAACATGTCTATTCATGGCAGGCTATGATGAATTAATCGGTTCTGGGAACTATTACACTGTATTAGTCACTTTCATATTAGCGTTCCCCAGAGTGGCAAATAAATAAGACAGTGATTGCACTTGTGCTGGCCCAGCCACTTCCCGCCAAGTCGTTTTGCTGATGGACAGCGTCTGTGTCATTCCCGCCGTCCACTTCTGGGCCGATTTAGCTCAAGCTTTGTTAGCCGGATGCTTAAAAGTGACTCATGTCCTATCAGGATATCTCTTCCTCTCATTCCTTCTGTGTGATATTATAGACAACAGGGCCCCTGACAGTGGATCCCAGCCCTGTGATTTACGGTGACACGGTAGAGTCACTGCCAGCGGGGGGTTTGCCACGGGGTACGTCAATTTCAATGTCAATTTCAACGTCAATTTCAACGCAGCAGCAGTTTCTGTCTCATCCCCAGTCAGGTAGCTGCTGTCATATTAAACAGGTATTCAAAACGCACCACACAGTTTTGCTTTTCATGATGGCGACATCTGCAATTTGATTGGTGTGAGATGTCTTTCGTGCCTGATTGAACATCAATGGCCGGAGATGGACATTTATAGGAAATGGATTCAACTAGAACGGCTTAACAATTTTTTTTTATATGTCAACCGCATGAATTCATATTGCAATGGAAGATTAAAAAAGCAGTTCAGGTAACAGGGTTTTAAATGCAAGTAAAATTGTTGCCTTAAAATATTAAAGCGTGTAGCTTTCGTTAATAGTGTATGTCCATGAAAACGTTGATTTAGGTAAACATGGTAACTTTTCGAAGAATAACCGTATGTGTTAGCCATTTCACTCACATGCTTTAATGCAAACATCTTAATGACATTTGAGTTAACCGTATATGATTATGTGAAGTAACTGACCCTCAGAGATACAAATATCTCTCAGTAGTTCCAATCCTGCTAACTTTGTTTAAACAAAGTAGGGTAAGAAATCTTGAATTCTTACTTTAAAAAGGATTTTCAGATGAAATGATATATCTAGTCAAAAAATCCCAAATAGGCTGAGATCGGTTTGGCTCAGTGGATAGAGCATTGGCCTTCGGACTGAAAGGTCCCAGGTTTGATTCCCTTCAGGGACATGTACCTTGCTTGTGGGCACATCCCCAGTAGGGGGCGTGCAGGAGGCTGCTGATTGATGACTCTCTCTCATCTATGTTTCTGACTTTCTATCCCTCTCCCTTCCTCTCTGTAGAAAATCAATAAAATATATATTTTTTAAAAATCCCAAATAGAAAAATTCCAAAGGTAAATGGAACAGTAATGTATATACTAATTAATAAAAATAACATAATTAACCTATATGTAAGTAGATGTGTTAGAATAATTAAGTCACTTAATTTATGTAGATAAAATGTACATATTTTGGGGAAGCCCTATATATTTATTTCTCAGCCCTTTTCCCCAGATATGGATTTAACTATCACCTGTGTAGCTATGCATTTTTTCATGCAACAAAAAATTATGATTTTAAATAGTAAAGAGGAGCATTAATTTTAATTTAAAAATTAGATTTATAAATAGTGAGTCTTAATTTTAATATAAATAAAAATAAACACATTAAAACGTATCCTATAAAATATATTTAAATCAAACCCACTCATGCTTATAAGACTACAAAGGTCTCATTTACAGTCAAAAATCCCTTTTTTCGCAATTATACTCAGATTCTATTCAAATATCTTAGAAAGATAAAATATGGTGGTTGTCAATTTCACATGAAAAATTAATGTAAATTTTTAAAAAGACTATTTTTAAAGTACTGTCTTCCAGAATACTGATTTATATTCAAAATGTAAAAAAAAAAAAGTATTTATTATGTCCTTTAATCTATTGAAATCCCTACAGCATGCATATATTTTTGTTTATTGAGTTGACAAATCACGTAGCACAGAAAAAGATAAAAGTATTTTCCTTTTAATTTAGAATTTAAGTCAGAATTCCCTTTGGATGTAATCAAATTGGAAAGCAAGTTTATACAACTGCTTCTTAAATGGACTTTCTAAGTCCCTGAGTCCCAACAGGTGGATAGTGGAGGTAGGTTTCACAAAGTTATTGTGTGACTTTGGACCAATAAAACTTGGTTGTTTCGCCGAAACCGGTTTGGCTCAGTGGATAGAGAGCCGGCCTGTGGACTGAAGGGTCTCGGGTTTGATTCTGGTCAAGGGCATGTACCTTGTTTTCGGGCACATCTCCAGTGTGGGGCATGCAGGAAGCAGCTGATGTCTCTCTTTCATCGATGTTTCTAACTCTCTATCCCTCTAACTTCCTCTCTGTAAAATATCAATAAAATATATATATTTTTAAATTGGTTGTTTCACCCTGGCTGGTGTGGCTCAGTTGTTGGACATTGTTTCATGCTTTTTGGATTCCCAGTCAGGGCACATGGCCTAGTTTCTGGTTTGATCACTGGTGGGGAGCATGCAGGAGGCAGCCGATCAATGATTGTTCTCCTATAGATGTTTCTCTCACTCACTCTCTCCTTTGTCCTTCCTTTCTCTCTCTAAAAATCATTAATAATAACAGTACTTTAATAATGTTATCTCTTATTCACCTAATATATCAAGTTCGGATAATAATGCCTCCAGTACTTAGATGCAAACACTCAACTCACAAACTGATGAAGGAGATGGATAGAAAAGAAAGAAAGAATAGCAGAGGGGAGAAAATAGGAAATAATAGTTGTAGATTGGGATTATTGAGATTTTAAAAAATGTCCTAGAGAGGAATTAATTCACTCAATGAGATGAAGCCTAATTAATTCATTTTCTTTGAAAAACGGCATACTATCCTGCCTAAAGTTAGTCATCTTCCAAATCAAATGTTAAAATATTAAATATCCATTAAAGATAAATTTCTCAATTACCCGTAAACCACAGTGAGTCCGCAAAGATCATTGTGGCTGCTCTTAATACGTAAGTTTCTGAAGAGAGAGAAAAATCTAACAAGAAAGTTAAGATAAGTTGGAAACTAACCAATGCTCCAAAACTTCTGTTTTCTTCAATGTCTTTGTCTGCTATATTTATGACTGTTCTCAAAACTGTGTTTATTGTTCTGAAAATAAATGAAGGGTTGTTGACATCTGGCACTTTTCTCACCAGGCCTGCTGTTGGATTGAACAGTTATAATAAATGAGTTGGAAGTACTTGTCAAATTTACTTAAACGTGCTAGTTTCAACAGAGTGTCAAAATGCGAGCTAGTCACTACCCTTTCGCGAGTTTAAAATTGGAATGTTCAGACTATTTAAAAGTTATACTTTTGGTAAGTTATACAAAGCTGACTGCATTTAAAGACACGCACAAAAATGTATCTTCAGCTGAAACCGGTTTGGCTCAGTGGATAGAGCATCAGCCTGTGGACTGAAAGGTGCCAGGTTTGGTTCTGGTCAAGGGCATGTACCTTGGTTGTGGGCACATCCCCAGTAGGCGGTGTGCAGGAGGCAGCTGATGGATGTTTCTAACTCTCTCTCTCTCTTGCTTCTTCTCTGTAAAAAAAATCAATAAAATATATATTGTTTCCTATATATATTATATAGGAAACAATATATATATAATTATATATATATAACTATATATATAATTATTTCCTATTTTCTCCCCTCTGCTATTCTTTCTTTTCTATCCATCTCCTTCAGTTTGTGAGTTGAGTGTTTGCTTGTAAGTACTGGAGGCATTATTATCGCATCTTGATATATTAGGTGAATAAAATATATATTAAAAAAATGTATCTTCAGTGACTTGGGAGGAAGGATAAGAGAGTACTCAAAATGGGAGGATGGCTTTCCTAAGACGTACAGTCTGATCTTTTCCTTCTGGATGAGTTCACTCTCACACCATCACTTCAGGGAAACATGATGACAATTTCGCTTGACATTCCTGAAAAATTCTTTTTAGCAACATGGAAAAACATAGGCTGAGCTATCATTGCATTTGGTATATGCAGATCTACAGGCATCATTTACGCAGAGACCATTGATTACTGTTTTGATGGCATCCCGAAGAAAAAGTTCTTATCTGCATGCGACAGGCCAAATAGTTATTTAGCAAACTTGATTGGTATTTTCTCCAGTGATGTGCAGGGATGTTGTAGACTTGGGGATAAATGATATTCAGCAATAGATCATAGACACTATTCCAAGTAAACCATGTTTATAAAATCCTAAATGAGATAGGTTAAGTTTACCGTGGTTACTGTAGATTCTACAGGATTCTGAAGTTGAGAGAGAGAGAGAGAGAGAGAGAGAGAGAGAGAGAGAGAGAGAGAGAGAGAGAGAGAGGAGGGATAAAGAGAGACCAGATTAAGTGATTAAGTGCAGGCTAGCTATCAAAAGTAAAGAAGCAAAGTGGATGAAAGGAGGAGGGAAAATAGTCTAAAATTGCAGTAGAGTTAGTCTGAATACACATAAGAATGATAATCAGCCGAGCCCGGTTTGGCTCAGTGGATAGAGCATCGGCCTACGGACTGAGGGGTCCCGGGTTCGATTCCGGTCAAGGGCATGTATCCTGGTTTCGGGCACATCCCCAGTGGGGGGCGTGCAGGAGGCGGCTGATGGATGTCTCTCTCATTGATGTTTCTACTCTCTATCCCTCTCCCTTCCTCTCTGTGAAAAATCAATAAAATATATTTTGAAAAAAAATAATGATAATCAGAAAACATGGGTGTATCTACAGGGGATCTCTTACTTTTACATGGATTTAGTCTCAGATGCATTTTGCGAGCATTTGAGTTTTGCATTTAGTGACTTTATTTTTTCTGTTATTCTCTTTTCTAATATGAGGATTTAATGCTACAAATTTATTTTTATTTAAAACTGTCAGTGTGCCCTACAGCTTTTTTTTTATTTATATGTAGTGGTTCCTTTTTCCACTAGTTCTAAGTAGATTGTTATTCATATTATGATTTCTTCTTTGACCCTATTAATTATTATCTGTGTGTTTTGAATTTCCGGATAGAGGAATTGCCGTTTTCTGTATTAATTTTACCTTTAATTGAGCTACATTTAGAGAAATATTTTGTATAATACATATGGTTTGATTATGAAGGGTTGTGCTCTGTTAATAATTATAGGAAATATACATGTATAATCATATGATACAGTATATGTGTAATTATATGCCCAAGATTGTTGCAGATAGCTTACATATTAATCACTCCATCATGTTCAGAAGTATGAGAATACGAGTACAGTCCTCACATCCATGGCACATCATACAGTAGAGGTTGCTAAAAGTGAGATGAAATCGTAGAGGAGAGAGCTTTTAAAATAACTTCTCCCAGTTGCAGGGCTGCATTGTAATAAGGTCCCGAGCCTTTTCTCTCTTTATAAAAATTAAAGCAACTTCTGCTGAGACTTCTCGTGTAAAGACGGGACAGAAATGTATGCAAAACAGGCCTCTCCCGCTGAGAAAATATCCATCTTGCCTCCGCTAATTTTCCCCATCACTAGGAGCGGGAGCGGGGGCCATAAATCAAAATCAGCATCCTCTCAGGTGGAACGGACATGCTCCAGCGAAGCTGACACAGACTGAAAACTTGGCTGCACAGAAGGCAGCACGGGCAATAATAAAGCTCGGGGAAGAAATTAAATACAAAACAAAGCCACCCAAAGCTGAAGAGAGCTGCATTGCCATTTATTTTAATATCCACCTCCTGTGTCAGATGCCTTCTTCACCCCCAAATTCTCGCTGCTGCCTCCTATTGGCTGAACTGAGCTGGAACCCGGAGGCTCATGGGAAATAGTGTTGCAGCCTCTGAGGTCAGCCTTGCAAGGAGCAGAACATGTGAGGGCAGGAGAGAATGTCTCCTGGGGAACAGGGAAGACACGCACACACATGTAAAGACCGAATTTTGGTTATGGAACTGTCATAGAGGTGGTTCTAGAACATTAGTATGTCATGGTGGTTAATGAGCAATGGATAATTCCCAAAGGAGTGTCTGAATAAATTATCAATGATACTTTATAGTCTAAAGAAGAAGAAAAAATACATTCTTTATAGGAATTAAGACTAAGTTCGAATTCCAGTAAGTTCTAACTAGAAATATCACATTGAAAGCTGAATATAATTTCTTAACTCTTAAATATTATGTGTTTTCTTATGCTCATTAAAAAGGTTTATGATAAATCTGATATATTGTGTCAAAGTGCATAAATGAATTAAACTTAAATTGAAATAGAGTATAAAAGTCCTATGTTCACCATACTATATGGCACAAAATATTTACATATAAGACTAAGCTAAATTATTTTAAATTAAAATTACTCTTTTGAATCCAGGAATTAAAATAAATACATATATCTCTTCTTTATCCCGTTCCCATCCATCCTGAACTTAACCACCAATCTCATTTTTTCCCTAAAATCACATTTTTCTTAAAAGTTCTTCCCTTCAAAATATTCCATGAATCCTGAGAGCCAAAGAAAATATAAAATAGTTCAACCTTGAATTCTAGGCATTAGAAAGTACCTTCTTCCCATTATTCTCCCACATAGAGAATGTACTTCAGTGAAACTATGCTGTTTTATACATAAATCTTACACTGCATTTTCTAGTGCCGCTCTTTTATCACACCATTACCCTTTAATATAAAACTGCTTTTCTCCCCACATTTTCTCCTCTCTAAATTCTACCCTACCCTTCAAGCTCTAGCTAGCTTCAATCTTGCTTATTCCAAAAAGCCATTTTTAAGCACTCCATACAAAAGTGTTATTGTTTCTACTCTAAATGCCTATGTAATTCAACATCTGTCTACACTTATGAATGCATTATTCACTAGTCCATAAAACTGTGAAAGGCACTTTATATGTTTAATTTTCTGGATTGATTTTAGAGACCTCTTTGCGCCATCCTTGCTCTTACACAGTGGCTTCCTGGCTTTTAGGTAGATACTTGAAGAATGAAGCTGCAATTTTCCTAACAAGAAAAGTGGGAAATAATTGGGAAATTTTCAAAAGAGAGTTGATTTCCTGGGATGACAAATGCTTAATTTTCCTTCTTAGTCCACCTGATCGCATGTCCTCCTTCAGTGATATAATGGTCTGACATTCATTGAGCATAGAAGAATAACTCTGATTTCTATGCATTGAGCTTGGAATGTTCATAATAAAATTAGAGCCAAAAAAAGGATATGAATGACTCAGGTCAAAGTGAAACCTTGATCAGCAATGAGTTTCTCTTCATTCTATTTGTTCTCTAGTTTTGATTCTCTTTTCTCAGGTCTAAACAACTACCATGACTTCCAAAGTACTCTCCCTACCAATGCCTTTTCCTCGACACTTGCTGCCCCAGCAAAATCATCTATATAAAAGCCTAAGCAACTTTTTGACTGTTTGACCAGTAGCTATGACGTGCACTGAACACAAGGGGGCAGATGTTCAACCCACATATATGGAAACATGGAACAGATGAATCTCAGAGTGAGAGAGGCAGGGGGAAGGCAGAAAAAACTTAACCAAAGAGCTCACATGCATACTAGAGGCCCAGTGCACCAGTGGGGTCTCCTGGCCTAGCCTGAGGGGATCTGGCCAAAACTGGCAATCCAACATCCCCTGAGGGGTCCTGGATTGCGAGAGGGCACAGGCCTGGCCTATTTATCCTACTGGTGCACAAATCAGTGCACCGGGCCTCTAGTATAAAAATAATTTTTATTCTGTTTTTTTCCTCTATTTAAAAACATTTAAATGCTTTCCAATAGCTGATACATGTGTTTTTTATAGCTATTTTTATAGATATTTTCTATATATTTTTATAGATATTTTCTGGATATTTATGCCACTGTCAGTCCAAATAAATCCCCATTCACTTCTTGACCTATCCATGCTTCTCTTGTTTCGTCGGATTATGGATGGAGAATATTGTACCAAACTCACATCAAGCCTATGAGATCAGCTTCAACAAAACAGCAGTCCCATGAGTACTTGCTTCTTGATCCTCTCTCTCTTTCTCTTATTTCTGGACTATGTTCTTAGTTTTGTCTCTGTTTCATAAGCTACTTCCATTTTGTTTTCTTTTTAACCTGTTTTTTTTTCTATAAATTTGATCTTCTATCAAGTTGTATTTCTCTCTCTCTCTCTCTCTCTCTCTCTCTCTCTCTCACCATCATTAATAGTCCATCACTCTCATAGATGAAAACAAAAAGTTGTCAAATAATATACAGAGTCTCTAGGTCTCTGAAAATGGATTCTTTGCTTAGCTTTCCAGATACAGCTTGGAAATCTCCCATACTTGAAATGTAAATTCTGTTCTCCCAAGTTATGTGCTTAACAAATAATTTTTAAATATGTTTTTATTGATTTCAGAGAAGAGGGGAGAGGGAAAGAGAGATAGAAACATCAATGATGAGAGAGAATTATTGATTAGCTGCTTCCGGCATGTCCCCCACTGGAGATGGAGTCTGCAACCTGGGCATGTGGGAATAACACGTGACCTCCTGGTTCATAGGTCAATGCTCAATCACGAAGCCATGCCAGCTGGGCTCAACAAATGAGTTTGAGCATTCCAGTGTGCCAGTTATTCTGCTATGGGGTAATGCAATGTAAAAGAATCTTGTCATATAAAACCTCTGCCCAGTGTCTACACACTTTCATCTCTCTCTATAGACTCATCTTATTTTCCTGCCTACAATCCATCGATATCACTGCTCTTCAAACTTGTACACTCCATTGAAGGGGTTATGAAAATCTCCTCCAAATAATCTAATTTCCAGACACAGAGATAAAATAGCAGGAGGTTATTTTTTATAATAGTCAATTAGGAATACAAGATAAAGATATGCATAGAAAGAAAATAAAATGCAGGTTTATTGGAAACCTTATAACCTCAAGGGCAAAGTGAACATATTGAGTGAGGCATTTGAGAAGGAAGTAATGAGTACACAGAGAGCTGGAAATGGATGTAAATTTAGTTTTGCATCTCACGTAGTGAATTGGGTGAAAATAAAGCAATACTGTAATTCAGAAAAGCTAACACTGTCTATGGCAACTAGACAGTGAGGGTCATGGGAACTTTGCCTGATCTATCCAGTCTAAAAATGCAAATTTTATAAAATTGGACTCATGTTGGAAATCACTAACATACCTTTAAGTAATATTATACTGTTTATTTTGTCTTCTTTAATCAGATTTTTACCCTTTTACCGTTATCTCGCTTTGAATATATTTCAAACTCTCTAATTTTTTTAATTTACAGTCCCTTGGCAAGTTTTAAAATCTGTAAAGCATATAATATAATGAATAGAGGCCAAAAAACAGTTTGTTGCTTATAGCACATTAAGCAATAAAATCCTTTACAAATGTAAATAGTCTTTAAAAAAAAAATAGGGCAATTTGCATTAAATATCTCAGCGAAATTAAGGCCAACAAGCAGCACTTTGCATTAATAACCGTATTAGTGAAGCTATTAAATTCTCTAAAATATGTTAATTACCACTATTTTTAAGTATGCCCACCTTAATACACAGTTATCATTTCTTCTTTTCATATAGATTTTGTTAAATAGAAAACCTATTTTCATTATAAATAAAATAGTTATATGATTATTAGCTTTAGCTTTGCTGCTAGTTCACAAAAACATGATGATTTGTGAATTATTATATACTAGAGGCACATAGCAGGAAGATTCCTGCAACAGGGCTTCCTGTGTTGGTCCCCACTGCCTGTCTTTCCTTCCTTCCTTCTTCCCCGCTCCACTTGCTTGCTTCTCCACAGATTCGCTCCCTTCTGTAGCACTGGGCTTCCTTTAACACATCTATAGTCTCTGCTCTGCGCCTGGATATGCAAATTAACCGCCATCTTGGTTGGTTTGATTTGCATACTTACTCCTGATTGGCTGGTGGGTGTGGCTTGTGGCCGTAACGGTGGTATGGTCAATTTGCATGTTTCTCTTATATTAGATAGGATATGAAAAACTTGTGTTCTGCAGGTGTTCCTTAGGAAGGATGTTTGAGAAGGCCTTTGGTAGAAGTTTTAAATGAGACCTTTATGATGCTATGTTTTGAAGTTTGCTAATATACTATATATATAAATGACTCATCAAAATTAAAATTTATGCCCAACCAGTGTTCCTCAGTGGTTGACTGTTGACCAAGAACCAGGAGGTCACAGTTCATTTCCAAGTCAGTGCATATGCCTGAGTTGCAGATTCAATCCTCGTCGGGGGCATGCAGGAGGCAGTCAGTCACTTATTCTGTCGCATCACTGATGTCTCTCTCTCTCTCTCTCTCTCTCTCTCTCTCTTTACTGCCTCCCTTCCTCTCTGAAATGAATAAAAAGTATATTTTAAACAATTCAATATAAATTAAAAATATTAAAACAGAAGATCTGAGAAAAGGCAGGACAAGAAGCCACAGTAAAGTGTTTTTAGAGAAAACAGCCCAGAGTTTGCTGAGCAAGGAAATGGGAGAGGGCCATTGCAGACCCTGTCCTCCAGAGATACCCAGTTTTACCTCCCATCACCATGGCAACCACAGACAGGACATGCTAAAATTAGCATGTGTATTCCTTATATTGTATATTCATATTTAATTCTCACTTTAAAAAAAAACACCGTTTCGCTTTCTGTTTTATTTTAGTTCCATGAGACGGGCAACAATGCATATTTTAGTAGAGGTTGGTTGCTTGTGAAATAGTTCCATAGATCAGAATTTGATTTCTGGCGTGGGCCATCCGATGAATCATTTATTACATCCCGTGCAGGTGTTCATTAGGAAAGCATCATACTCTAGTGGAAAGAACAGCTATTCTCTCAAGATCATTCAAGTGCAAAATTGCATTAGAGACCATGATAAGGGATTAAGTGACCATGAGTGCTATCTTTATGCCTTATGTTCTAAGCAATAGAAATGACCTTTATAGTCCCCATGTTCCCGGCACTAATGGATCGTCCGCTCACACCGGATCCAGGGTCATCAGCATCGCCCGAGAGCAGCGCACACCTGCTCGGCTTTCAATGCTGGGCCACAGCGTTTCTCTCTTCCCAGGCATCGCCCTCTTCGCATCTCCAGAAGGACTATTTCCCAACCTCTCCACCATCCGGGTAGTTAGTCCCATCGCTCATCTCTGCCCTTAGTTTCTGACCTACACTCCTACTTCATGGGGAAAATTAAAATTCATGAACTAATAGCAGTGTTCATCCCTGAACCTTGCAACCTATCCATTCTGACTTAGATACTGACATCTTGGTTTATGGACGAAAAAAACAAATTGTACCTCTTCATTAACACATTATCTCCCTTCTTTACAGTTTCTCATCAGGCTTTTTGGGTAATCATATTCCTTCCTTTCTCTCCTTTCTTTCTTTTTTATTTTTTATTAATGTGTTATGTGTATACATATCTTCCCATTGCCCCCCTCCCATGCATACCCTAAACCCCCCAGTGTCTTGTGTCCATTGGTTATGCTTACATGCATGCATACAAGTCCTTCGGTTGATCTCTTATCTAACCACCCCTCCCTAAACTTCCCGCTGTAATTTGACAGTCTGTTTGATGCTTTACTGCCTATGTATCTATCCTTTTGTTCATCAGTTTACAATGTTCTTTATTATGCACAAATGAGTGAGATCATGTGGTCATTTCTCGTTTGTCATGCAACACGCTGCCATCAGGAACACACTTCCACCGAGCCATTGACGAGTCGCTCTTGAAGTCCCACATGATTTCCGTGACATTCATTTGAAAGTGACATTCAAAGCGCCATCATGCTTGACCTTCATCATTACATTATATATCTGAGGATTCTCTTCCACTCCAATCAGGGGGTGGGAACCTTTATCCTGTAAAGGGCCATTGGTATATTTATAACATCATTCTCTGGTCGTACAAAATTATCAACTTGAACATGAGTCTGTTCTATTTGGTCAAACTTTAATTCACTCACCCCTACTGCCCTGGCAGGGCCAGACCCAATGATGTCACTAGCCTTGCATGGCCCAAGACGGAATGTTCCACACCCCTGGCTTAAATGATGACCCTTGTTTCTCATGTGACCCTGAACGCTGTGAGTTTCTCTTCCTTTACCTCATAGTTACCTTCTCTCATTGTTTCTTCAATGCTCCTATGATTCATGTCTCTGTCCTAGGCTCCTGGCTCTCTGAGGACTTTAATGTCCCCATATTCTACTCGTTGGCATAATGACTCCTAGCTTAAGTAAGTGTAATAAAAGCAGTAATGGCGTGCAACGCTGTTACCAAGGCGATGATAGGGTTACATCGTACTCATAGTACCTTGAAATGGTTAACGAGTGTCTGCAGTTAGATGATTAAATTTCAAAATGTGCATCTCTTAGTGTTCTAAGAAAGTGAAAAAAAAAGAAAAGGTCAATAAAGAAACCCTTGTGACTTAAAACCATTGAGAGGCATAAGTGAGAATGTGAGATATGACATAGGTAGAATGGGAACTACATTTTGTGTGTGGGGGGGTGCGCACGTGCATATGTGCGTGTGTACATATCCGTGTGTATATCAGTCAAACACATATGTTCTTTTTTTTTAATATATTTTATTGATTTTTTTTTTTACAGAGAGTGAGGGAGAGGGATAGAGAGTTGGAAACATTGATGAGAGAGAGAAACATTGATCAGCTGCCTCCTGCACACCTCCCACTGGGGATGTGCCCGCAACCCAGGTACATGCCCTTGACCGGAATCCAAACTGGGACCTTTCAGTCAACAGGGCAACTATCTATCTACTGAGCCAAACCAGTTAGGGCCATACTTTATCTTAAAGGCAGCATATTCTAGGGAAAGACTCACACACATATACACGCCCTGCCTAAATAATGTGTGACACACTGTGAAATGCGCAATGAATGAAAGGTAATAGAATTAAAAAATAAGTGATTTTAACTTGCTCTAGAGAAATTGGGGAGGGATTCCTGGGTTTCATAGTCAAATTTTAATCATTAACATTTTTGTTCTTTTTAAATACATGTGCCTTTGACCAAGTAGCATTCTACTTGAGTCTACACCAAGTAATAAAACTTGAACAAATAAAGACAATTGATACTTTTTAAAAAAATATTCTGGGGATATGAGGATCAACCCTGCTCGTAGAATTGATGAGGAGACGTGAATCTGACTTCCAGACATCTATGTTGGTGAACCTCTGACATAGTTCTTCATCATATAACATTGATGTTCAATAGATCTTATTTCTACTCTGATCACAATCCTTCCACGGGCATTATTCTCACAACGATGTGTTCAGATTCTAATATCTCCATCCCTTTCTTGCTTCTGGGGTCACAGTCCCGCCACACACATTAAATAGAGATATTGGATGTTGAATGACTTGTATTGGCAAAGACAGTAAAAGAGCTGTCCACAATCCATGCTCAGGATCATGTGCTAAACATGAAATGCATATTGTCACGTTGTAGGAGGCAGGAAGGAACTGAGAGCAGGAAGCAGATGGTGACTTTGGGAGACAAACACAATACTGCAAGGAAGGCATTGTCACAGCTGATGCAAACGCGGCTCTGCCATCGGCAGCCTCTGAGCTGTGGCTGTCACAGCCTTTTCCATGCTCCCTGGACATGTCACTCTCCAAGGTTCTGCCATCCTTTCCTGGAAAGAGATTCCCTGTTGCAAACACATCAAGGAGGTGCAACACTCACCCCCAGAACTGGCCAGAGTGGGATTTACACAATAGACTGCACATCTTCTTGTCCGTGAATGGAGTTCAGGTACATGGCTCTGCTTTGTTGAGTTTTATCTTTTTAATTTTTTTAAATGTCCGCGTAGCTTTGCCGCCGTGAGTTTTAGTATAGCGAGAAGACAAAGGCGCTCCCATCAGCATATTAAAATAAAAGCGAGTAGTGATATCACCTCATGAAAAACATATTGGATCCATCTTTCTTCATCTCTAATGTTTTTGAGACTTCGACTACATTCTAATGGAACTTTCCTTGCGCTGAATGTTTGCTCTTTAATGATACCCAGGACGTAACCACCTCTACTTCCCTAAGGGAAATAATTTTAGGGGAAGTGGGGAGGGCTATAAAAGAAATTATTGAGGGCATATGGGCATAAAAGGAGAGCTGATAAAATTTCCAGGCTCAAGTAGGTACTCAGGGAGAAAAATTATGTTAATTATTCCGTAATATAACGTGCATTTTTTTTCCCATGAACAGTTTGTGTTTTAATGAGAAGGGACATTATTTATGATAGGAATTAGACTGCGGTTGAGCATATACTTTACACATTCTCAGTAGCTTTTGTTATTTTGCACATGCGAAGTGTTTCTTCCCTTTTTTTTCCCCTATTCCTGTCTTCTAGAATGATAAAAGCATAATATGCTAATTGGACCGAATGTCCTTCTGGTCATCCTTCCGGACGACCTTCTGAACAAAGCCAGGGCTGTGAGGGAAGCTGGGTGAGGCAGCTGGGGCCAACAGCTGGGGCAAAGCAGGCCTACTCTTGCATAGGCCTCAAGTATTCTAATACTTTCATTCAATTATGCATGCTGTTAGCATTGCTTAGAGTACCTTTAGCATTAAGATGGAAATAAGAGAGAGAAAAAACAACTGTTGATCATGTAAAATTAATTTCAAATCTTGGACATTTTAAAAAGTCAATAAAGAAAATATTTGTAGGTATTAACATAAAATAATTTACATTTCTTTGGAAATTAGCTTTCAGAGAGTCTTGTTTATTAAACGAAATAGTCCTCTTGTAATGTATTAACCTTATCTGGATTTCAGAAAAGGGTGTTGTATAATATGAGAAATGCATTTCCATTTTAAAAAGGCAAAAGCCAGTGAAAAGATGCTAAATTATTTAAATAATAATGTTTAGATGAGTGCATTTGTACCTTACCATGCTTTTCATCCTTGCCTCGATTTTACAATATTTTGGGGAGTTGACCCTTAAGTGTGAGAGGGAAAACAGACTGTTAGGTAAAATTAACCTTGCTGATTAATCTTTCTAATTACCCAGGTTATGGTCCTGTCATTTCTATAGGGCATTTGGTAGAGCAATGAATTCTCCCCTTTTTTGGGGGTGCGGGGGTGTTAATGAGCCCTATTCTTAACATGTGGCACCCAAAATATTCTTTTAGTTTTCAGTTCCCATTTAAGTACATTATTATCCTTCAGTGTTTTGGCTTCTAATTCAGATTTAGATGCAAATTTTTTATTTAACAAACATGGGGATGCGTTATTTGTTCTCACATATTTTATCCATTATATAACTCGAATTTAATTATAAATGTGACTTATTCATTACTTCTGGTGATGCTCGTTAATTCAAGTGGAAATTATTTTTTCTAGTTCATATACTTGTTTTTTCAAATAGAACCCTGTGACTTATGAAAAATATTATTGTTGGTACTCAAAGGCTAGTGATCTATACATAATGAGCTTGTGGCCTCATTAATTTCTTTAAGAAATTAAGCTAATTACCCACATATTGGTGTTTTTCATCATGTATTATTTCCAGAGGAAATAAATACTGCCCACAGAGCATCAATAAGAGAGTGTAAATGTATTCCTTAAAATGGGTCTGTCATTTCAATGTAGTTTAAAATTTTATCTAGATGGATGAATTTAACTACTAATATTACAACTAGCAATTTATGGCATTTAGCAGGCTACATAAACTCTAAAAAAAAATTCTGTTTATTTTTTTAATGAAGATAGCTGTAATCATCTCTTAAGAACTATCATGTGCTAAGACCGGTTTAGCTCAGTGGATAAAGCATCAGCCTGCAGAATAACGGTCCTAGATTCAATTCTGGTCAAGGGCATGTACCTTGATTGCGGGCACATCCCCAGTGGGGAGTGTGCAGGATGCAGCTGATTGATGTTTCTCTCTCATCAATGTTTCTAGCTCTCTGTCCCTCTCCCTTCCTCTCTGTTAAAAGAAAAAAAATCCTGAGAATTTTAGTGAATTTAAAATTGTCAACCTTTTGGCTGTTCATGCACCAGTGTGGACCCTCCGGCTGGACTGCGGGGATCAGGCCGAAACCGGCTCTCTGACGTCCCCTGAGGAGTCCTAGATTGCAAGAGGATGCAAGCCAGGCCAAGGGACCTCACCTGTGCATGATCGGGGCTGGGGAGGGACCGCAGGAGATCCCCCCTGGTGGTCAGTGCACATCATAGCAACTGATTGAACAATCAAATGAAAGCTTGGAGGGACAATTAGCATATTAGGCTTTTATTATATAGGATGCCTATTGCTACCATTTACCAGCATGGAAAGTGGTGACTACCCTGAAATTTAAGGAAACCTACCTGAGATATATATAAAACTTTTGTGATAATAATAATGTATTTCCTATAATGCTATAATTTACATCACTCTTTTCAAACTATTTTGATGGAACTCAAAAATAAAAGGCAACATGAATTTATTTTTCCTTCATATCGTAAGCCACCCAACTTGGAAAATTATGAATTTCAGCTCAGCTGGTATGGCTCAGTGATGGAGTGTCGACCTATGAACCATGAGGTCCTGGGTTTGTTCCCGGTCATGGCACCTGCCTGTGTTTCAGGCTCAATCCCCAGTGTGGGACGTGCAGGAGGCTGATGATCAACGATTCTCTCTCATCATTGATGTTTCTATCTCTCTCTCCCTATACCTTCCTCTCTGAAATCAGTAAAAATATCTACATTTTAAAATAGATGAACTTTATAGTCAGGATAAGCTCCATTATGTGAAAGTAACACAGTAAAAACATGTTACCTGCTTTGGGACTTTGTTTACGGAGTGATATTGTCAGATGTGCCTCCCCTAGTACACCACTTGCTGGACCTCACTATTCTAAAGTTATATCTTAACTTCCTGGATTACTACAGTGGTACCTCAAGATACGAGTGCTCTAACATACGAGATTTTTGAGATACGAGCTGTCGAGCGAGCGATTTTTGCTTTGAAATACAAGCAACATTTGAGATAGGAGTCATTGCAAGGATCGGCCGGCTGCACACGACCCACCAGTTTACCTCAACTTGAGCGTCTCATAGTTTCCCACGCCTCAAGGTCACGGAATGAATTAAACTCGTATCTCGAGGTACCACTGTATTTAAAATATTGCCTTTATTGTTACTCTTCTGACTTTATCGGATTGGAAGAACAATTAAAAACCATTCCGTGTAGAGTGGATAGGGCCTCACGGTCTAAGAACCAGCTCAGTGTGTGTGCCGCTGCCCGGCGTGGACCCTCTGTTTAAAAGGCGTCTTATTCAGTGAGAATCGCAGTGTCAGCCTGAAAAATGGCTACTGCTAACCTCCAAACAGAACAATTGGCTCATCCGCTGATATAGGCTTGTGACTTTTATAACATCCCCATTTCATTATCACTCTATACGGTTTACAATTTGTCACATTCAAAATGAATGCTAATTTAAATAAGATTGGTCTCTTAGAGAAATAAGTTTCAAAATCTACCATCAGCCGAGACCGGTTTGGCTCAGTGGATAGAGCATCAGCCTGAGGACTCAAAGGTCCCAGGTTCGATTCCGAAATGGGGGCACGTACCTTGCTTGGGGGCACATCCCCAGTAGGGGGCATGTAGGAGGCAGCTGATTGATGTCTCTCTCTCATGGATGTTTCTGACTTCTTATCCCTCTCCCTTCCTCTCTGTAAAAAATCAATAAAATATATAAAAAAATTTATATAAACGTATATGTATATATATTTGATGGTAGATTTTTAAAAAATATATTTTATTGATTTTTTACAGAGAGGAAGGGAGAGAGATAGAAAGTCAGAAACATCGATGAGAGAGAGACATCGATGAGCCGCCTCCTGCACACCCCAAACTGGAGATGTGCCCGCAAGCAAGGTACATACCTCCGACTGAAATCGAACCCAGGACCTTTTCAGTCTGCAGGCCCACGCTCTATCCACTGAGCCAAACCGGTCTCAGCCGTTTATATAAATTTTGACGTGCATATATATATATATATATATATATATACATACATACATACATACATACATACTGATAGACATATTTCTATTGCATAAAATCTTCCCTGAGACAAAGCTACCATTCTTCTCATACATTTAATTACATTCCCTCTATATTAGTTTAGGCCTTTTATCTCTAACATTAGACTACACAAATAAGTTATAAAAGAAACATAATATAACACTCATTTTAGTAAAGTCTATTTAAAACTCACCAGATAAAAATAGTAAATCACACCCTAGCTCGGTGGTTGGCAAACCGCGGCTCGCAAGCCATAGACTTGACACTCGATTGACTAATGAGTTTGTTGACCTAGATTCTTGATTCCAATAATTACAGGCTATTGTTGTTCCTTGTGATTAAGCCCCTAGCTGGTTTAGCTCAGTGGATAGAGCATCAACCTATGGAATGAAGGGTCCTGGGTTCCATTCTAGCCAAGGGTACATGACCTGGTTGTGGCTCCATTCCCAGTGGGGGCATGTAGGAAGCAGCCAACTACTGATTCTCTCTCATCATTGATGTTTCCATCTCTCTCTCTCTCCCTCTCCCTTCCTCTCTAAAGTCAATAAAAGAAATATATTTTAAAAAATAGTAAACCACTAAAAGTGGATGCTTTCAAAAAAAAATGAAGAGCTGAGTTCCTCATTACTTTAAAAATGTCGCTTTCCATTCTATCCAATACAGTTTATTTGCTAGGTATTTTGAGAGCATAGAATTAGTTCCTGGTAGGTTAAGTTTTATGGGCATGTAGATACTGAAGATTATTTATGTTAATGTGAGTCAGTTAAGTAGAAGTAACCTCTGCCTTCTCCTGTTCTAAGTCTTATAAGAACCACACAAATAATGGCACGAAGAGGGTGGACCCGGATGTTTACATTATTTAGAAAAGTGATTTAATTTACAGTGGTACCTCGAGATACGAGTTTTAATTCATCCCATAACCTTGAGGTGTGGGAAACTATGAGATGCTCAAGTTGTGGTAAACTGGTGGGTCGTGTGTAGCCGGACGATCCGCAAGATTACTTGTATCTCAAATGTTGCTCATATTTCAAAGCAAAAAATGACTCGCTCGATGGCTCGTATCTCAAAAATCCCGTATGTTAGGGCACTCGTATCTCCAGGTACCGCTGTATAACGTTATGAACAAGTTATTGGGATATTGGTCTTAGGTCTTAGTTCCCACTGAGTCCACACCTTGGCATGTGAAAATAAAAAACAAAAAAAAAAACACAAGATGAGCCAGGTGGGATGGAGGGAAAGCATTGCTGATTCCTGGGGAACTCAGTTCCAGAACTCTGGACTGAGCTAGAGCGACATAGCACACACGTTACTTTGATTTCAGAAACCCATCTCATAACTTCTGGCATTATGCTCTGACCATAAATTGCTCGTATCGCTGTCAGATGTGATTGTTAAATCTAAATTAATATTGTCATTGACCACGTTAGCCAAGTGGTCTTGACGAAGTGTTTTCCCTTCTGTGTCCCGCTGTTGTTTTTCTCAAGGGGATCTGTGTCCCTCAAATCCAAACGTTGTATTACAGGAATTTAAAGGTGTCCCAGGTTTTGCTCCGAGGTCGCAAAAGCACCCATAAAATCAGAGGAAGGAAATGTGCGATCGGTGTCACGCCTCAGGGATGCTGACAGGGGTCACATTGACATATTTTACGTCCAATGTGTGAGCAAAGACGCCAGTAAATTCTGACAGAAAGCAGCCGTCCTTTTGCTAAATTGCTATAATAAATTGTTAAGCTCTTTGCAAAGCGGGGAGGTGTTTTGGGTGGGCGGACGTGCAATCCAGAACTTTATAACTCATGAAAATTAGCTCTAAATGTGGGCTATGAAAGGGACAGGGAGAGCAAAGCTGTGGCCTTTTTCTCTTATTTTTCTCCTAATTTTACAATCTCCCCTTTAGAAATATTTAATTTTTATTTATAAATATTTAAAAATACTATATAATTAGCATATATCCTGATTACTAGCAGCGGTATAGTCAAAATAGGCAATACATTTTAATGAACAGTTTGTTTTTCTTTTTGTTTTAAGCTGTCTCAAAAGACTAAAAGGGACAGGGAGAGCAAAGCTGTGGCCTTTTTCCTCTTATTTTTCTCCTAATTTTACAATATCCCCTTTAGAGATATTTAATTTTTATTTATAAATATTTAAAAATACTATATAATTAGCATATATCCTGATTACTAGTAGCGGTATAGTCAAAATAGGCAATACATTTTAATGAACACAGTTTGTTTTTCTTTTTGTTTTAAGCTGTCTCAAAAGACTAAAAATACTTAACTTAATTACATGAACGTTCCCACAATTAAAACTTACAGTGAATATTCTATTTTTAATATTTGTCATTGATTTTCAGAGAAGCGACAGGGAAAGAGGGCTAGGAACATCAGCAATGAGAGAGGACCACTGATCAACTGCCTCCTAAACACCCCTTACTGGGGATCGATCCTGCAACCCAGGCATGTGCCCTGACTAGCATTAAACCATGACCTCCCGGATTTAATGTTGTAAGATAAGGGTTTCAATGCCGTTGGGAGTCTCTGTTTCCCTTCAGCCAGAG
>PVJN01001425.1:85709-132895 GCA_004026805.1 Lasiurus borealis
AAAAATTAAGTGAATTAAAAATTTGATCAACAGAATAAACTGGTGAATATACTAGAATCAGGAGCACAGAAAGGGAGTGGACTGATAATTCTCAGGGGGAAAGGGGTGAGGGGTGTACAGGGAGAGACTGGACAAAAATCATACACCTATGGATGAGGTCAATGGGAGGGAGGTAAGGGCAGAGGGAAGGGTGGGAGCTGGGTGGAGGGGTGCTATGGAGGGGAAAAAAGAGAAACAAATGTAATAATCTGAATAATAAAGATTTAATTAAAAAATAAAAAATAAAAAAATAAACCATGACCTTCTAGTTCATAGGTCAACATCCAATCACTGAGCCACACCAGCCAGGTTGAATATTCTTTTCAGAGATATAATATACCCTTAATTTCTACTCTGTAAAGACTATTATAGGAAAAATAATCTACATAAGTCTATTTGAAATTCAGTTTGTAAAATTGGGTCTGCTGTGTCACCATAAGTTGTATATTAATAATCACTTGCGTTATACCATACTAAAGGCATGCATCCAGTTCATTGGCTGTGTGTAGGTCATTAATTTATCACATGTAATGGGGAATGGAATTAGAGTACACGGTATTGATGGAGAAATAAAGCAAATGCTCACTAAACGGGTTAGAGCTGAATCAACTTCATTTTGAACACTAAGGTATCGCGAGGTTTGCTCAAATACTTTCTTTTTTTCAACAACCTTCAAAATTCTGAAAATGCCTGTGTTTTATGTCTGGCTAAGGAGTGATTAAAACTGTTTCAAGTGAGAACATTTCCTGTTCTTTTACTTGTGTATATATCCTTTAGACTCAACTCTCAAAAATTAAAGTTATCTGCCGAGACTGGTTTGGCTCAGAGGATAGAGCATCAGCTTGCTGACTGAAAGGTCCCAGGTTCAATTCCCGTTGGGGGCATGTACCTTGCTTGTGGGCACATCTCCACTGTGGGGCCTGCAGGAGGCAGCTGATTGATATCTCTCTCTCATCGATGTTTCTGACTTTCTATCCCTCTCCCTTCCTCTCTGTAAAAAATCAATAAAATATATTTTTTTAAAAAATTAAAGTTAACTGAGAATGTGTATCTCCCTTGCAACCCCCACATTCCAAGTGACTTAGCCACTTAATTCCTTGTAGTAAAGTGTTCCCCAAAAGTTTACTCATTACCAGCCTCACCGTGTCAAATTTGGTCAAAAAACAGGCTAAGAGAGTAGCTACGATGCCAGGTCACTAGTTATAATGTCTGGAATCAGCAGACTGTCCTCCTTACTTTCAGGGCCAAGGCAACTTGGAACCTTATGTGGATTAAATGTACAGAGGGACCTAGCCAGTGTGGCTCAGTAGATAGTGCTTCCCTGTGGACTGAAGGGTCCCCGGTTCGATTCCGGTTATGGGCTGGATCCCCCCAGTAGGGGGCGTGCCGGTGGTAGCCAATCAGTAATTCTCATTATTAATGTTTCTATTTCTCCCTTCCTCTCTGAAATAAAAGAAAATATATTTATATAAACTTTATATAAATATAATATATATTTATATATGTACTTTATATAAATATAATATATTTATATATATAAACTTTATATAAATGTATATATTTATATATATAGTATATAAATATAACATATATTTATATATACTTATATATATACATATGTATACATATATATGTATAGATATGTATACTTTCTTATTTTTAAAATATATTTTATTGATTTTTTACAGAGAGGAAGGGAGAGGGATAGAGAGTCAGAAACATTGATCAGCTGCTTCCTGCACATTCCCTCCTGGGATCCTGCTCACAACCAAAGTGCATGCACTTGACCGGAATCAAACCTGGGGACCTCTCAGTCCCCTGAGCCAAACCGGTTTGGGCCTGTTCTTTCTTTCTTAAAGCACAGATGAATGCCTCAGTGTCCCCGGAAGCCATCCAGTCCTGACACCCACCATGCTGCGTGCTGTGGTTGTCTTATAATTAAAGCGAGGCGCGCTGGAATTGTTCTTCGCTCCCAGCAGGGGAGAGGTGTCCGTGAACTTGGAAACAGGCATTGGAAGATATCGCGGGAGAAAGCATTGGTGTTTACAGTAGCTCCATGGCAACCACAGTGGCCTTTGCAGAGGCCTCTCCTTTGAGCTATCGCGTTAGGGGCACCTCTCTGCTCCCCGTGGCCGGGGCTTCATCAACATTGTCTCCCTCAATCTGCGCTCACATCTTTGATGTGAGGCGCCATCCCCCCTATTTTCCAGATGACGGATCGGAGACTGAGCCTGGTTAAAGAGCGGGCGCCATGTGAATCAGCTAGGAAATGGCACAACTCTCATTGAGCACCGACTGGCTTGACCTCGAAGCTCATGCGTTTCACCACCTCATTATCTGGCTTCATGCTTTGTAAAGCATGACATGATATGATGCATGAGGTACTTTGGCGGGCTAATGCCAAATAATATGAAGGAGGTCTTCCTACATATCACGGAGAACAAAATCAAGGTGTAGAGTTCATACTGAAAGCGCAACATTATTTATTGAACCAGATCAAAGACTTTTTAAAAATATATTTTTTATTGATTTTTTTTTTTTTTTACAGAGAGGAAAGGAGAGGGATAGAGAGTTAGAAACATAGATGAGAGAGAGACATCGATCAGCTGCCTCCTGCACGCCCCCTACTGGGGATGTGCCCGCAACCAAGGTACATGCCCTTGACTGGAATCGAACCTGGGACTCTTGAGTCCACAAATCGACGCTCTCTCCACTGAGCCAAACCAGTTTCAGCACCATCTCAAACACTTTAAGGAAAATTTACTGTGTTTTTGCTCTTAGCTTTCTATGATTATTTTAAACCATCTTCTCTGCTAAGATGTATGCTATGCCTGGCCAGCGTGGCTCAGTGGCTGAGAATCCACCTGTGAACCAGGAGGTCATGGCTCGATTGCCAGTCAGGGCACATGCCCAGGTTGCAGGCTCCATCCCTAGGAGACTGCATAGCAATTATTTCTCTCTCATCCTAGATATTTCTGTCTTCCCTCTCCCTTCCTCTCTAAAATAACATATATGTATGTGTATGTATGTATATATATGTGTGTGTGTATACATATATATGTATATACACACATATGTGTGTGATTGTGTGTGTTTATATGTGTGTATATGTGTGTGTATATATGTGTGTGTCTGTGGTTATATATGTATCTATATGTGTGTCTATATGTGTGTGTGTATATATGTGTGTCTGTATGTATGTGGTTGTGTGTATATATGTGTGTGTGTGTATTAGGGCAACTCAAAAGTTTAGAGAGATCAAGTTGCAGAGCCCACCCTTTGACATTAGTTAAAAAAAATAAGGGAGCCAGACCGGTTTGGCTCAGTGGATGGAGCATCAGCTTGCGGACTCAAAGGTCCCGCGTTCGATTCCGGTTGGGGGCATGTACCTTGCTTGCGGGCACATCTCCACAGTGGGGTATGCAGGAGGCGGCTGATCCATGTCTCTCTCTCATCGATGTTTCTAACTCTCTATCTCTCTCCCTTCCTCTCTGTAAAAAATAAATAAAATATATTTTTTTTAAAAAAAGGAGCAGTTGGAACACTTCTGTGAGCTGTTTGTTTTTTCTAGATAACAATGACCTTCGCCTAGTTGTGTTATTCAGTACAGTAGCCACTAGTCACCCATGGCTGTTTACACGGACATTCAAATGGATTACAAGGACAGCAAACGGAAAATCCGGCTGCTCAGTCACACTAGCCACATCCGGAGCTCTGAGCAGTACATGTGGGAGTGGTGAGCCTGTTGCAGAGCAGGGATAAGGAATGTTTGCAGCGTCAGAAAACGTGTTTGGGCAGCACTTGTCTGCACACTTAGGCGCGGGAGAAATGCCAACATGGATTAAGATGCAATAAAACGCTGCTCCTCCCACTTGCTGTTAGACAAGTGTGCTCACTATCCATGCGTGCCCTGCCGATAGGAGAATGGAGAACAAAATGCAGATTCTCAGTGGAATCAATGAATACAGAAATCTGAATTCTTTTTCAAAAAAATATATTTTATTGATTTTTTTACAGAGAGGAAGGGAGAGGGACAGAGAATTAGAAACATCGATGAGAGAGAAACATTGATCAGCTGCCTCCTGCACACCCCTCCCTGGGGATGTGCCCCCAACCAAGGTGCGTGCCCTTTCCGGAATCTAACCTGGGACCCTTCAGTCTGTCAGCGGATACTCTCTCCACTGAGCCAAACCGGCTAGGGCAGAAATCTGAATTCTTGAACTCAGTGATTTAGACCTTCATTTTGACTGAAAATTGAAAAGTTTCCTATTTCTAATGCGCTTCTTGAAGATGCTTGAATGACAGACAGCAATACATACATTAGACCAACATCCGTGTTTGCGGGTAGGATGATATGTGTTCGTGCTTTCTTTTTCTTCCTTTTTTATTTCCCTCTCTGTCTCCAAACTATGGAGCTTCTTACTTTAAGGAGAGAGTTGCATGAAAGGTTTAACTTTCCTAACCTGGCTGCTTTATTCCACCCCATGCAGAATAACAATTATTAAATATGTTCATTAAAAAGAATATGTGTGTCAAAATGCTCACAGCATTACTTCCCTGTGTGGTAGAAGAAATAATGTCCCACTTAAAGATATTTGTGTCTTAACGCCCTACACCTGTGAATGTCACCATGCGTGGCAAAAGGACTTGCAGGTGTATTGGAGTTAAGGATTTTATTTTTTATTTTATGTTTTTTAAAATATATATTTTATTGATTTTTTTTACAGAGAGGAAGGGAGAGGGACAGAAAGTCAGAAACATCGATGAGAGAGAGACATCGATCTGCCGCCTCCTGCACGCTCCACAGTGGAGATGTGCCCGCAAGCAAGGTACATGCCCCTGACCGGAATCGAATCTGGGACCTTTCAGTCCGCAGGCCGATGCTCTATCCACTGAGCCAAACCGGTCTTGGCTGGAGTTAGGATTTTAGATGGGGATATTATATAGGCGAACCCAACAGAATCATTCATTCTGTACACAGCACAGGGGGTAACATTCCCCTTTATTGATATTTCCCAAATGTATAGGAACCCAGATCCTGGCATTTTGACCAGTTCAATCAACACACAAACACGCATTTTGGAGTATGTCCTTTGTTTTCTGAAATGACATTTCTTTCCTAACCACACGCCTCAGACAAGTGTGATTAGGGTGTTTTTATACTTCTTTCATGGCGAAGCTTTGTAACTATCGCCAGCCATAACTGCCTGTAAACATATGGCATTCGGGAGCGTTTGCTTAACCATAAATCACAGCCAAAACTATTACACCACGTAATTATCTGGTCACATCCATTTGAGAACACGTAATATTCCGTCGATGAATGCAAACGCCCAGGACCCATCGAGCTTAATTTACTTGTGTGCTTGGAGGAGATGTTTGTTTCGTGGGTTTCCTTTAAACAAACAAAAAAAAAAAAACAGCCGAGACCGGTTTGGCTCAGTGGATAGAGCGTGGGCTTGTGGACTGAAAGGTCCCAGGTTCGATTCCGGTTGGGGGCATGTACCTTGCTTGCGGGCACATCTCCAGTGTGGGGCGTGCAGGAGGCAGCTGATCGATGTCTCTCTCTCATCGATGTTTCTGACTTTCTATCTCTCTCCCTTCCTCTCTGTAAAAAAATCAATAAAATATATTTTTTTTAAAAAAGCACTCATTATAAAAACAACAACAACAACAACAATAAAACCTAAAACAGCGCCGGTTTTCACTCGCTTTCTTTCCAAATTGCCTCGGCTAACTTATTTGCGGAATAGTTTCAACAGCAGAAGCTTGAAAAAGGTTTTCAAAGCAAGCTGTGCATTAGGAGCTTTGCAGTAATTCTGGTTAAAAGGTAATATTATGCTAACCATGGCAATAGAAAAATAGGGCTGCAGTGTATTAACTGATCTTGTTGCTTGAAAAACGAGGTTCCTTTACGTTTTTTAGTCACTGGCGATCTTTTTATATTTTCCTGCTTTTAAGGTTTGTTGAACCGGGGATTTTCTAAATAAAAGGAAAACACACACACACACACACACACACACACACACACACACATACACACACACACAGTAATACAAATATAAGATACCATTAACAAAAAAAAAATGATATGAATTCTTTATTTGGTCAGATGTGAAAAATCTCAAGAGTCCTCCAAGACTGGAACTAATCATTTAGGTGAAAAATAATTGCTTTTCCAACTTCATTTAATTTATTTTATCCATACGATTTACTTCTAGCATAATGGAGATAAGTTTTTTAAAATGGCATCAAACTATTAAGATCAATAACTTCACATAGCCCTAGCTGGTTTGGCTCCGTGGATAGAGCATCAGCCTGTGGACTGAAGGGTCCTGGGTTCGATTCTGGTCAAGGACACATGCCTGGGTTGCAGGCTCAACCCCCAGTAGGGGGCGTGCAAGAGGCAGCTGATCCATGATTCATTCTCATCATTGATGTTTCTATCTCTCTCTCTCCTTCTCCCTTCTTCTCTGATATCAGTTAAGATATACAGTGGTACCTCGAGATATGAGTTTAATTCGTTCCGTAACCTTGAGCCGTGGGAAACTATGAGATGCTCCAGTCTCTGTAAACTGGTGGGTCGTGTGAAGCTGGCCGATCCGCAAGATTACTCTTATCTCAAATGTTGCTCATATTTCAAAGCAAAAATCGCTCGCTCGACGGCTCGTTTCTCAAAAATCTCGTATGTTAGGGCACTCGTATCTCGAGGTACCACTGCATATTAAATAACTAAATAAATAACTTTATATAAAACACTTAACTAAAGGAATGATTTACTTGGAAACAATACTTGCGTGTGTAGGGCCAGAGCCTCTCTAAGAGCATCTGGGAAATGGCAGGGGGAAGGATTTAAGCATTCTTCACAAACTGGCTGAAACCAGAGTGAACGGGTCAGTCAGAGGAGGTTTTCAGTCAGCAGAATGTGAGCGTGGACAGTGGCATGCTGCTTATGGCAGTCGTTTCTCTGATCAATACTCGTGTGGAAGCTTCAGGAAGAGGGCATTGCTCAGTGCCATCATCGCTGAACTTGGCAATGATGAGAACTATTGCCGTTCACCCTCAAACGTACGGATGGGAATCGTAAGAGGAAGCCGGTAGATTTTACACATAAAAAATCCACACATAAAAATTCTTTCCACGTGAAAAATGAATCCTTTGGAAACAAGGAAACCCCGGGTTAATGTAGCTAAGGGAACAGCCTGCTTTCTGTCTTATCTGAATTCTTGTCTTAGCACCTGCTCACCATCCGCTATAAGTCTCACAGCGTCTTTCTGGAATAACTGGCTTTTGATTTAGAGAGAGGCCTGGCTAATTTCAGGAACCCATTAGTCTTTTTCTTTTTATGAATTTGTCAAAGTTCACATTAAGAAATAAGTCTTTATCAATAGAATCCACAGAAGGCTTTGCTTCCTGTCATCTCTGCAATATGCTGGCTGCCCGGTTTGTATGCGAATGAGAATTTCTGCATGATGCTGCGCATTCGTCTTGCTCTGACCCAGAAGCTCCAGGCTACCCACCCATGTTCTCTGGAGCTAATGCTGGATCCACGCCTCTGGCTTTCACAGCGGGGGTCTCCTGCTAATCAGAGTCCAAGGTCAAAATTCATTACTTCTCAGCGACAAGATGCCTGCGAATCACACTGTTAAATATCACACAAGCGCAAGAAGCTTCAGGAATCATTATGAAGCAGACTTGATAATGCACCTAAAGTAGAAAAAAATAACAACAATGAAAACATGTATGTTATTTACCACCCATGAGGCTATACAGCAGTGGTTCTCAACCTTCCTAAGGCTGCAACCCTTGCATACAGTTCCTCATGTGGTCGTGACCCCCAACCATGAGATTTTGCTACTGTTATGCATCGTGATGTAAATATCTGCATTTTCCGATGGTCTTAGGTGACCCCTGTGAAAGGGTCGTTCGACCCCCGAAGGGGTCGTGACCCACAGGTTGAGAACCGCTGCTATACAGTGTACTACATAAATTCTTACATCTGAATTCCTTTAACTTAAGCATTGCTATTCAACATTTATTTTAAGACCATTTATCACCAAAGAAGAAACTGCGTTCCCAAATGGATAATCTAGCTTTCTCCACCTCACTTCGCTGTTTGTGGTATATTCTGCATGCAAATGGAGTGCAGCTTCTCACTGTAAGCCGTGTTCTTAATATCTGCATCACTGCCTTTTAAATCTGATAGTCTCATATGATTTGTTCACTTTACGCGCTCTTATTTATTGTACACAGTAACTGTATGCCTGCTATGTACTTCATAGTGGATTATAATAGCTTTGCATGACATAAAAGCAGTCACTCTAGTTGCCTCTTAAGAGTAGACTGATCAAGACATGAACAGAGCCGAGGCCGGTTTGGCTCAGTGGATGGGGTGTCGACTTGCAGACTGGGGGATCCCAGGTTGGATTCTGGTCAAGGGCATGTATGTTAGTTGTGGGCTCATCCCCAGTGGGAGGTGTGCACGAGGCGGCTGATGGATGTCTCTCTCTCATCGATGTTTCTAACTCTCTATCCCTCTCCCTTCCTCTCTGTAAAAAATCAATAAAATATATTTGAAAGAAAAAAAAAGACATGAACAGAAGCAATGATCTCCAGTAGATCTCCCAGGGACATAATGAACTTGGGTCCAGGATGGTAACACTGAACATTGGTGGTGGTGAGATATAGTCAAATACTCATTGACACACACACACACACACACACACAGACACACATGATTTACTAAAGGAGACCATCCGGATATGAGAAGTTGAGAGATATTAAGAATGACTCAGAGGCATTAGGCTGAGATCCTGGGAGGATGGACTTAACGTTTATTGAGTTAGGAAAGGCTGGGAAGAATGCATATGGGAAGGTTGAGATCATTTCCAAAATCACGTTTTCTTTATTAGAAAATGCTATGCTTATGAAAGTCACTGTAATCGAAGTGTTTGCCTCGCGTGATGCTGATGGCAAACAAATTGTTTACATGGGTTTATATCCTAATCAATACTAACTGGTAAGGTTTAAGCAGACTTCTTGTTGAGCAGCATTTTATGTTTATCTCTTTTCACAAAAATAAATATTATCCAGATCTTTCTCTTTTGCCTTTCAGAGTCCTTTGGCTAAGCAGTAGCATTCCATATGCATGGCATTGAATGGTTTCTTTTCACGGAAATTGATGAAAGGTGTAATCAAAAAGGAAGTGTCAGAATCAAGCAGCTTAGAATTATTGCCTTTGGGAAGATAAACGGGCAATGATCCTTTCTTGTTTGTTTTTATCAAAAGTAATACCAAATGCTCTGCAATTGGAGTTGTGCTTTTTCTATATAATAAAACCCTAATATGCAAATTGACCCAACAGAAAAATGACCGGTCGCTATGACGCACATTAACCACCAGGGGGCAGACGCTCAATGCCAGAGTTTCCCCCTGGTGGTCAGTGTGTTCCCACAGGGAGAGCACCACTCAGCCAGATCTGGGCTCATGGCTGGCAAGCACAGTGGCAGTTGTGGGACCCTCTTCTGCTTCCAGGCAGTTCTAAGGACCACTCAGAAGTCTGCCAAGGGGTCCTGGGCTGCGAGAGGTCACAGGCCTGGCCGAGCCCCCTCACCCCCTGCAGTGTACAAATGCCGTGCACCCAGTCTCTAGTAGGCATATACTGAACAGTACATACAAGGGAAATCGCTAGGGGAGGATGCATTGGAAGCATGATTTCACAAAAATAATGACAGAGAAATGAGAGAGCAGCGGGCAGAGAGCACCACTCTGTCACCTTAATGTTATTTTTATCAGCAGCGCAAATAAAATATTCAGTCAACATCTGCTTATTTTTTGACATCTCGCCATCAGCAGGTTAAACTGAATTTCTCGCACGGAATAAATGAAATGAGATGTTTTCTGTCACTGTGCTCAGCACAGGCTCCCCAGTCTCTGTTATGACTCTCACAGATCAAAAATGTAAGGGAAGAGTCTAGTTTGAAAGAGCTTTATTGATAGCTTTTTGATCGATTGATTTCGAATGAGGCTGGCTGCTTTGTGTTTGGCTCTCAGATAACCTTTAGACCCCAAACAGCTTCAAAAGCCATTTCTCCAGCTGCAGCAAGCGGATGTCATTATGCTAAGTGAAATAATTGGATCATGGCATCATGGATGAGACCATAGAAACTAGGTGGATCAGATAGATAAACAGATAGACAGACAAGCCTATTTATAGATGCATCCATGGGCAAATAGATATAGGTTAAACATCCACATATATGTAGGCTTTTAAATATGTCTAGGGTGAAGACACTGAAATATATAGTAGTTGGGGGTTACTTAAATTTCTACATGTGAAATTTAACAGCTATGTGGGTTGGATGGGCTTAAAGGCATTATATCCATAGGCAAACAAACACAACAGAATCCTATCTAATAAAAGAGAAACATGCAAATTGACCATACCTCCGCTATACCCACAAGCCATGCCCACAAACCAATCAGGACTGATTATGCAAATTAACCCAAACAAAATGGTGGCTAATTTGAATATACTGGTGTAGACTGAAGACTGAAGGCGGTATAGAAGGAAGCCAAGCGCTACAGAAGGGATATATATATATATATATATATATATATATATATATATATATGATTATAGCTTCAAAATGCAGTGCTTTCTTGTTTTAAAAAACAAAGAGGAAACTTTTGAAATACATGAATGGCAAGAAACTAAATTTTGGCTCTTCGAAAACACGCGATGTTACTGTGGAAGGAACGGCAGAGGAAAGTGGTTAGAGGAAATGTGAATCAGCATGAAATGAGATACGTTGAGGGTTATTGAACACTACTCATTTTCATGGAAATAGGACGAGGATGTTTAGCACAGGTGTTTCCGTAATTGTGATGCATTAGGAAAATTAGCCGTGTTCAATGGCCCTCGGACGCTCCCTGACACGGGGATGTGGAATGGCCTTCCGCCACCACCGAGAGACTTGATGGGAGGCAGGTACTGTCCCATTAAGTTCCAAACCTGTTGGCGGTTCTGGTGCCTTGTTTTGTTCATCTAAACCTTCCTCTCAACATTGCTTTTTTTCCTGAGAAAAAAGCCAACTAACAGGAAATAAAGCTCAATGTGATCAACTCAACCGCGTGGAAGAAAGCACATACAGTATTAGGGAACACAAAGACATGGAGCAGGTAGAACCCAAGTTTGAAGAGTTTTTTGATGTGGAAACTCTGACCCCCCAGTTGCAGCTACTTTCCCACTGAGAGACAGCTCGAACCTTCACCTCTGAGATTCTAGAACTATTTCAAGGGCCTTGGACACAGCCATTCAATAAAGCTTCCTGAGAGAGTCCCGTGATATGTATTCATATTCCATAAATAACCTCATCTCGCCTTAAAAGTCATCTACGGCCCATGCATGTCACCCCTCACCATTGAACAGAGGGGTAAGATGGATGAGCTTTAGATGAGTTTTAAGGCAAGATGCGGTTATTTAAACTATCAGCGTACTGTGCTTGCTTGCTTTGCAGAGAGCATAAATATTAGATGATACAGAGAGCATTCCTTAGTAATCAGCAGAGATAAAGTGGACGGATTATTTTCTCATGCTAAGAATGATGGGGAGGGTGCCATGGAATCATGAATATTTTACTGATCCTTCTTTCCAAACCCCTGAATTCAAAGGCAGGATTCCCCATCACTGGAAGGCGATGCTTCACTATTGACAATCTTCGCTGTATTTTTAACAAGCAAATGAGTCTATAACTACATAGTACACACTATTATATCCAGATATTTTATTAGCAGTTAAACATATGCAAACAGTAGTCTCAGGTCAAATAGTTGACTGGATGACTAAAACATGACCTCGTAATAAATTGCTGTGTCATTGTTAAGAAAAATCTGGAGGACATTATGTTGAGTTAAGTGATTGGATTATGGCATCATTGATAAGAACATAGAAAACAGGTAGATAAGACAGATAAACAGTTAGGCAGAATAACAAATTGATGTATAGATACATACATAGATAAATATGTATAGGGCTAAATATCCAAATATAGGTAGATAGACTTTTAAATATATTGCTAAACACAAATACATTTCTTTTGTAGAGTAACACTATCATTTTTCTTTATAAAAATAATTATTATTAACTGAAGCGCTTATACTTAAAATTCAACATTTTAATTTTGTATGTAGGTTTTAGAAATTAAGGAAAATATTTGTTGTGCAATGTTAAAGTTTCCCAAGCAATTTAGCCTTAAAATAATTTTGTGAGCCCTTGAAATGTAATTGGTACTTAATTTTAGTTAAATATTTATTAATATACCTTTGAATGAAATGGCTTTTAAAGTGCTATGTTTTAGAAGCAAATAGCAATATATTGATAGCTCTAGAGAAGTGTTATGTATGTAAGCGTGTTTGTGATAAAAAAACATTACTGATGTTTACTGTTAAACAAGGAAAATGAAACAAAGATCTTACATAGTTATCTCATTAATTCAAAGTGCACTTGTGCCATGGAAAACATCTCTAAGTACAGAATTAATAGATTTACAAACAAATTCATTAAATGGTTATTATATTCAATGTGAAATAATTCCACTAACTTAAAGAAAGGATTAATTTAATTAAAGGATTTTTTAATTGGATATTTACTAACATAAATTCAAACAAACAAACAAAACAAGGGTGAAAATACTGAAATATAGAGTAATAGTTATTTTGTAAAAATAAATGCAATTAAAATTACTTAAAAACTCCAGTATATTTTTATCATTATCTTTTGTCATAAGTTAATTGTAAAAATGTACTGGAGTTTACTAAGATCTATATTAATTAGGGGGTCTCAAAACAGGGATACATACATATGAACCTGTTTTATTTTTTTAAAATATTAATTTCCTTGTTCTAGGTAGAATCTTCTCTTATTCTCCCTCAGTAGAATGTATTTCTATAACAAATGGGCCCTGTTTTATAAATTAACTTTAATGAAATTTCTTACTTCATGATAACAAATTTTTGTTTTGGTTTATAATAAATAATTTCAAAAATAACAAATAAGAGCCAATGACTAATCCGTGGTTCAAAGAACAAGGCACCAAGTTTGCTATATAAATAGATAATGCCTGAAGTGTTGTCATTCTCTGTAACTGGGTTCTTTTCTGTCAATATAGAAGCTTTAAAAAGCAACAAGAAAAACAAGAACAAAGAAAAACCAACAAAACAAAAAACATCCAGATAATCACTTTGATTACCTGAACAGATTTGATTATCCAGATATTTGATTGGATATATTGAATGGATATTTGATTGTTCGATTGGAAATAAAATATAATGTGTAGAAATGGGCCAAGTGCAGATTTGCAGGAAATAGTTTCATTACATTCCTCATGAACTCTTACCTCCTTTGCAGTAGCTACTGTCTCAAGGCACTTGGTATTACCTTGTAATTTCCTACACCGTCTTATTTACTGACACTGGATTTCTGGGCAGCAGGGATGGGATGAGAGTTTAAGAGATATTGAACTCAGTAGCTTTATCTAATAAATGTCAATTGGAGAAACACTTTGTGGTCAGACACTTAGGGCCAGCCCCTTGGGGAAATGAGATAAATCACTCCAAGTCAAGACTTGTATTTTACTACTACACATTCAAAGGACTTTTATAGAAATTCAATATAACTTCAAGCATTTAATGTACTACTTTTGTCTATCTGCCTCTCCTAAATTTGTTGTGATGGTATTAAATTCAAAGCATTAAACACTGAACTTTATAAGATAATTTATCACACACAGACCCGAACTACAAAGCATAGTAAAGGAAGTTTTTCAGACTGAAGAAATATATCACCAGATTTAACTTAGATCCATAGGAAAGAATAGAAATTAAGTATGTCAGTAAATGTGAAAAATAATATTAGATCAGGGCTTCGACTATTAACTTTCCATCATGGGTAAATACTAGATGTAAATGTAAAACATCTATCCTATATAATAAAGAGATAATATGCAAATTGACCTTCAAACCCTTGCACAAGATGGCCACTCCCATGTGGGTCAAAGATGGCCACAACAAGATGGTGGGCAGGAGAGGGTAGTTGTGGGTGATCAGGCTAGTAAGGGAAAGCAGCTGGGGGCAACCAGGCCAGCAGAGGAGGGCAGATGGGGGCAACCAGCCCAGTAGGGGGCGACCAGGCCAGCAGTGGGATCAGGCCTAAACCAACAGTCAGACATCCCCTGAGGATTCCCACATTGGAAAAGGTACAGGCCGGGTGGAGGGATAACCCCTCAGTGCACAAATTTTGTGTACCAGGCCTCTAGTCCTATCTAATAAAAGAGAAATATGCAAATTGGCCACACCTCTGCTGTGCTCATAAGCCACATCCACCAGCCAATCAGGAGCAAGTATTCAAATTAACTCAACCAAGATGGCTGTGGACACGTAGCAAGCAGGAGGCTTGTGTTTCCCTGGCAAAGGAGAAAGCCAAGCTTTCTGCCTGCTCTGGCCTGCCTTGGTCTGTGCTCAAGGCTACAAAGTTTCAATTATAGAAGATAAATAAATCCCAGATACCAGAGACTCTGCTTAGGTTGCCAGGCGGCATGGTTGGCCTGCAAACCAACACAGGCCCCTTGCCCAGGCTGCCCCATGCTCCAAGAGAACCCCCACCCTGACCTGGGACACCCTCAGGGCAAACCAGCTGGTCCCTACCTGTGTATCAGGCCTCTATCCTATCTAATCCTATCTAATAAAAGAGTAATAGACAAATTGACTGTCATTCCAACACACAAGATGGCTGCCCCCATGTGGTCAAAGATGGCTACCCTCATGTGGAAACAAAATGGCCACCACATGATGGCAGGGCAGGAGGGAGCACTTGGGAGGGATGAGGCCTGCAGGGGAGGACTGTTAGGGTAACCAGGCCTGCAGCGGAGAGCAGTTAGGGGTTGTTAGGCTGGCAGGGGAGTGGTTAGGGGGTGATCAGGCTGGCAGGTAGAAGCAGTTAGGGACAATCAGGAAGGCAGGCAGGTGAGCAGTTGGGAGCCAGAAGTCCTGAATTGTGAGAGGGGTCCCAGATTGAAGAGGATCCCAGATGGGCTGAGTGACACATAACCCCATGCATGAATTTCATGCACCAGGCCTAAGCAATCAGCTGACTGGCCAACTGGTAGCTATGACATCTACTGACCACCAGGGGGCAGATGCTCAATGCAGGAGCTGCTGAGCTGTGGTGATTTGGCAGCTACAGTTCTGGGTGATGCACCTGGAACTAGAAATGAGGAGCCAGATTCAGGGGTGTGTCACTGAGAACCACCTTCTCAAAAGCTGGGACTCCTCAGGGGATGTCAGAGGTCGAGGGACGCCAGCGGTGCATAAATTCATGCACCGGGCTTCTAGTGTAATAATAGTGACCAAAAAATAAGGAATAAAGGAAACATACTGTGACCGGGTACTTAATTCTCTTGACTTTCATTTACCTGGAAATGTATGTATTTCATCCTCATTATTTCAAGAATTCCATTGGTTATCCAAGAGGTTGAGTTGGCAGTTTTGTGTGAATGTATGCGTTTTCTCATGTGTTTCCATATGCAATTCTATTGGTTTCTCCAAATTCATTGCTTCTCTGGAAAGTTAGACAACTTTCATACTTACCTTTATACAAGGTATCTCTATGTCTTCTTTCTATGTCTTCTTTCAGATTTCATTTTTAACTTTGCTTTTCGTGTATGATCTATGTTTTACAAAATTTCAACTTACATCTGTATTTCTCCCATAATTCTGTTATGCAGCATTACATATATTTTTAACAAAGAAGGAATACTAATATATCCCAAATGTACAAAGTCAATCGTCTGATAATTTAGGTAGAAACTTGATTGAACAACTGAATTTTCCTCCTGATGAAAATGTTGAGTTATTTGCTTCGCTCGTGCTAGAAAAGAAATAATATTCTGCTTTCTGGTTTAGTTTAAGATCTCAACATAGTACAATTTTAAAAGGTAAACTTTCAATAATCATAATAACCTGTAGTTATATGTCATAATGCAGATATTCCATCATAAAAAGCTATTTCATTTGCCTGTCATTTTTCAAACTATAACACTTTGAAGATGCTTGTGCGATATCAGTTTAAGCAAATAGGCCTAATTATGAGCAATACTTTAAAATTCTTAAGCAGTCTGTGCAATAGCTTGCTGTAGCCGAAAAATATACCAGCAAGATCATTAGCTAGAATTGAAGTAATAAAAGGGAAATGAAGAGACTCTTACAGAGGTATTTTATGGCCACGAAGTGGCTATTTATGATATACGTAAAATTTATAGAAGGAGTTCGAGAAAATTAATATTCATAAGATTAAATATAATCATATCAATTGTCTCCAAATGCTTTTTCCTCTGGGGGAAAAAAAAAACTGCTGCAACAAAATTTAAAAACAAAGAATTCTGTTGAAATAAACTTGGTTTTGTATATTTTATTTTAAAGACAGAATGGTTTTTGTGTGTGTCTAAATATAAGGAATAGATTGCTGATTTATTAAGATACACGAGGTAATAACTGTCAAACATGCCCTCCAAAATTAATTTCATTAAATATTTGACTCCTTAATTTTGTAACTTGTGGTTGTGAGTGGCTATGAAACTTATCTCATGCTCTTTATTGAAGAGTTACATCTAGCCACTTCAAGGTTAATTTGTACTGAACAAATCTCTTAAATTTGTCTTAAAATTAAATATATTCTAGTAAGGCAGAAATTTCTTATGCTTAAATATACTTTATCTTGCACAATAGTCAAAATCAGTATGATGAATAATTTTTCTAAAGGTGCTATTTTGGGTTCTGTTTCCATATAAGTTAGATGAAAAGGAGCACTGGCCTCTTCACAGACATTAAATTTATAATAAATTGAACACTGCAAAGGATCAGTAATCCTAGTATCCATATTGATAATTAAGTTGGCAAATTTAATATGTATAATGTGATCATTAAGAACACATATGAAATACTTTTCATTTTTTTATTTTATTTTTATTGATTTTAGAGAGGAAGGGAGAGGGAGAGAGAAATAGAAGTATCAATGATGGGAAAAAAATCATTGATTGGTGCCTCCTGCAATGCCCCCTACTGAGATTTGAACCCACAACCCAGGCATTTGCCCTGACCAGGAATCAAACCCAGGACCCTTTAGTCTGCAGGCTAACACTCTATCCACTGAGACAAACGAGCTAGAGCTTAATATTTCAAGTATCTCCTTCTCCAGAGAACTTGCTTTTTATTTGTTTTTTCTATTATTTAATGATATCCATTTATTTTTTAAATTTTATCTTTATTGTTGAAATTATTACAGTGAAATAAGCCAATCTTGGAAAGACAGACATCACATGATCTCACTTACATGTGGCATCCAATGAACAAAATGAATTAACCAACCAAATTAAGACCAGAAGCAGGGAGTCATGGAACAGACAGACATACTTTAATGTGGGGCTTGGTGGGGGGGACAAGAAGATATAAACCAAAGAGCTTACATACTCACTTGCCTAATCCATAGACATGGGCTATTGGGGTAGTGAACCCCGGGGTGGGTGGGTGGCAGCTGGGAGGAGGGATGAATGGGGGGGGGGGATTAGGAGATACCTGAAATGCTATCAACAATAAAAAATATATCTTTAGCTGAAACCGATTTAGCTCAGTGGATAGAGCATTGGCCTGCGCACTGAAGGGTCCCAGGTTCGATCCTGGTCAAGGGCATGTACCTTGGTTGCGGGCACTTCCCCAGTGAGGAGTGTGCAGGAGGCAGCTGATTGATGTTTCTCTCTCATCTCTCTCCCTTCCTCTCTGTAAAAAAAATCAATAAAATATATTTAAAAATATATATATATATATATTTAAAAAATCAAATAAGTAAATAAATATTGAATAGAATCAAATGTCTCAAAAACTATTAAAAGCACTAGTTTTAATGAGCTGTAATCTTGACACATCGTCTGATAGGGGCTCCCCAATGCAGCTTTTCTGGAACTTGTTTCTGCCTCTTTTGACACGAAGTACTAAACATAACACGCTTTCCTCCACTCGGCGGAAAATGATAACATGTAGATTTTACAGTGGTATTTTATGTGATGCTTACGGAACGTTTTAGCATTGACAAGTTGCGGCTTATTCCGTATAAATTCGGAATTAGAGCTGATTTACTAGGGCCGTATATTGTGAGTTACATAGGCAATATATTTCAAGATATAGATCTATATCGCCATTGCGGTATCGAAGCAGATTGCTTATTTTAGCGTGGCAGGGTTATTTTGCTTTAGGGAAGGAATATTAAATTCCGCGAATATTTGTGGAGCTCATTTCTGTACGTCGAAGAAAGCGCCTGTCCCAAGTGTTTTAAACGGGAGTGCTGTAAAATATGGTGCTTCCTGGTGAGGTACTGCTGTACCTCAGAGTCTGTTCCTCACCATGGCTTCATGTTCTCAATCTCAGGTGGAATAATCTCGCCTCCAACTCTACCACATGGCTCTGTCCTGAGGGAGGGAGAGAGAGGGAGAGAGAGGAAGAGAGAGGAAGAAAGTTGTTTGAAGAGCTGGAGCATTAAAAAAAAATCATGCTTTGCAATAGCACAGGAGTTTTCTCTCAAAATGTCACTGGGTCATATTGCTCGACAGTTCTTTCTTTCTCATTCCTGATCTCTCATCTCACTATGAGTACTTGACTTGGTTAATTCATACATGCCAACAACCACATAAGATAAAAAAAGTTCTAATTATTATATTTTATTAAATGTATTGGGTGACATTGGTCAACATGAACATACATGTTTCATGTGTGGGTCTTTATGTTATAAGATCTGTTTATTGGACCACGTGCCCACCATCCAAAGTCACATCTCCTGTCACCTTGAATTAGGCCCCCCTTCGATCCCCACCCCTTCCCTCTGGCAGCCACTCTCTGCCGGCTGTGTTTTGCTTATTGGAACTGGCATGTTAAACAATGATTGTTGACAACATTACAGATGTCCCCGCATGCCCCTCTGGCCATCCACACTGCTGTCCCTGTCCCTGTCCATGAGCTCCGCATGCTTGTTCTTTTTCTCTCCATTCTACAACTGAGAAACCGAGGGCCAGTTCGAGGGTGAGCAGAGTCAGTATCTGTTCATAATCTCTGCTTTCTTCATGTTTCATGGCAGTTTGCCTGAGAATAATTGCAGCAAACATTTATATTCACCCATGTTGTCTAAATAAATAATGGAACAATTAAAAAAAACACTGACAATTCTTACTGTTAATGTTATTGGCTATTTACTGCTAGTTTGGGGAGAAAATGTTATGAGCAAAAATGAAAGCAGCCTGTTGAGAGCCATATATATATATATATATGAATGGGTTCTTTGCTGAATCAAATGAGAGTGTTTGATTAATAAACATTAATATATATACATATTATATATGTGTGTGTATATATATATATATAAAGAAATATATATACATATATATGTATGTGTGTGTTTGTGTGTTTGTGTGTGTGTGTATAAAGAAGTGGTGTCAGTAACCAATACATTCACAATTTCAGAGATTGTTTACATTTCTTTTAAAATACCACCATTATTTAAAATCCTATCTAATGAAAGAGTGATATGCAAATTAACCATCACTCCATGATAAAAATGGTGGCTCCCATAGCCACAAGATGGCGGCGCCCAGTCCTCTAAGCCTCACCAGAGTCCCTGCAGAGTAAACGGCCTGGCAGAATGCTACCCAGAGGCCCTCCTGACCCTTTATAAAAAACAAAAACAAATTCACTCCCCACAGAGGGATCCCGTCCCAGCCCCAGCCTTAGGTCTCAGCCTGGGAGGGGTGTGTGGCCCCATGGAGTGATCCTATCCCAGCCCCAGCCTGGGGTCACAGCCACTGAGTCACACTAGCCAGGCAGATATGGAGGAATCTTAAATGTTTCTTTTTTTATATATGTTATTGATTTTTTACAGAGGGGAAGGGAAAGGGATAGAGAGCTAGAATCATCTATAAGAGAGAAATATTGATCAGCTGCCTTCTTCACACTCCCCACTGGGTATGTGCCCCAACCAAGGTACATGGACTTGACTGGAATCGAACCTGGGACCCTCAAGTCTGCAGGCTGTGGCTCCAACCACTGAGCCAAACCAGTTAGGGCTGTCCAATATGTTAAAGAAAAAAACCCTATCTAATAAAGTGGTAATATTCAGGGGAGGGGATTTGGGGGTGACCCGGCTGTCAGGAAAAGGCAGTTGGAGATGATTAGGCCAGTAGGGGAGCAGTTAGGTGTCAATCAGGCTGGCAGGGAAGTGGTTAGGGGGTGATCAGGCTGGCAGGCAGAAGTGGTTAGAGGCAATCAGGCAGGCAGGTGAGCAGTTGGGAGCCAGCAGTGCCAGATTGTGAAAGGAATGTCTGACTGCCTGTTTAGGCCCAGCAGTCAGACATCACCCCAGGGGTCCCAGATTGGAGAGGGTGCAGGTTGGGCTGAGGAACACACAACCCCATGCACAAATTTCGTGCACCGGGCCTCTAGTTAAATTATATTCATTTAGTTACATTCTGTTGATGGATGGACTTCAGCCATGATGGGAATATTTACACCAGGGAATTTGACAAACAGTGGAAAAAAGGACTTGATTCACGGTTTTGCTGATAGGCTAGTCTTAGGAAATGTATGGGAACATGTAGTAATGCACATTGAACATAGAAAGTTGCCAGATCTAAGGTCATTACCATGTGACTAATATGCACACATGCACACACACACACACACAAACACACACGAGTAAATATCCTTTTATTAATCAAACACTATCATTTGATTCAGCCAAGAACCCATTCATATGAATGACTAATGAGGGATTTCCAAGATACATTTTCATTTCACTCATGTTAGCTGCTAAATAAGCTTAATATTAATATTCATGTCAAAAGTGCCCTCCTTTATCGATAATATGAGCAATCTCTGTGTTCGTCGTTTCATTTTTTCAAATCACGGTGGAATTGCAAACATTAGTCTGCTACAGATACAAGAGTCAGCAAAAATCAATAGAAAGCATTCTGTGAAAATCAATTTGCTATATGGAATTACAAGAGGGCATTGTATTTTTATTATTATTTGTAAATTGTGTCCCATATATCTTTTGTATCCATACAAAAAGTATAATACACTCATACATTATTTTCACAGAGTTCATTGTTAAGCATTTACCAGCACACTCCTGCAAATGACTCATCTGTAAAAGCTGCAATATTGAAAAGAAATACGTCGTTTAGGAAATCTTAGTGAAAATATTGAAAGGGTATGAAGATAGAAACATAAACATAAAAAGATTCTATCAGGAATCAGTAATAAGTTAATGGAAAAAGTATAAAAACCGGCAAACAAATATGTTTCATTTCAAGAACATGTTTTCTTTGCTTCTTAATCAGTTTTGTGGTGAGCAGTGTTTTAAGAAAACTCCCAAGGATCCCTACTCCTGGACATTCAGGCCCTTGTGTGAGCCACTCCCACCGACTGTGGCCTGGATTTAGACCCTTATTTCTAAGGAGAAGAATAAAGTGGCCGAGACCGGTTTGGCTCAGTGGATAGAGCGTCGGCCTGCGGACTGAAAGGTCCCAGGTTTGATTCCAGTGGGGGGCATGTACCTTGCTTGCGGGCACATCTCCAGTAGGGGGCGTGCAGGAGGTGGCTGATTGATGTCTCTCTCTCATCGATGTTTCTGACTTTCTATCCTTCTCCCTTCCTCTCTGTAAAAAATCAATAAC
The DNA here is from genome assembly GCA_004026805.1 of Lasiurus borealis. Lineage (NCBI taxonomy): Eukaryota > Metazoa > Chordata > Mammalia > Chiroptera > Vespertilionidae > Lasiurus > Lasiurus borealis. The sequence goes on from PVJN01001425.1 coordinate 107,519, forward strand.
ATATATTAAAAAAAAATCTGTATAAGAATAAAGTGAAAGTGGGAGTAATCCAGTTTTGAGATTAGACTATAAGAGACTGACATCCATCTTGCTTGCAACCTGTATCATTGGCTTTTTTATTTTTTTATTTCTTAAAATAGATTTTTACTGATTTCAGAGAGGAAGAGAGAGAGAGAGAGAGAGAGAGAAATCAGTGATGATGCTTCTATCTCTCCTGTATGCCCTCTACTGGGGATTGAGCCCACAACCCAGGCATATGTCCTGACCGGGAATCGAACCCTGACCTCCTGGTTCATATGTTGATGCTCAAACACCGAGTCATGCCGGCCAGGCAGCTGGCTCTTTTGTAGTATTTTCTCTGAGTTCACAGTCATGAACTGGAGTCAGCCAACAGCCAAAGCCCATGAAGAAGTCAAAGCCCTCTTTTAACCACACTCAGTAAATGGAATCCTGTCCACAATGCTATGAACGGTCTTCCCACGTCAGCCTTCCTGAGAGGCTTGACCCTGATCTACACCTTGATTTCAGCCCGTGGGAACTCTCTGCTAATCCTTACCCAGGTTCCTGACCCACAGAAACTTGGAAATCATCAGGTTTGTTGTTTTAAGCCACTAGATGTTGGAGGACTTTGTTAAGCAGTAGTAGATAACTAGTACAAACATCACACAATGAAATTGAGATGAATGTCCATAACCCATTTGGCTCAGTGGATAGAGCGTCAGCTTTCGGACTGAAAGGTCCCAGGTTCGATTCCAGTTGGGGGCATGTACCTTGCCTGCGAGCACATCTCCACTGTGGGGCGTGCAGGAAGTGGCTGATCGATGTCTCTCTCTCATCAATGTTTCTGACTTTCTACCTCTCTCCCTTCCTCTCTGTAAAAAATCAATAAAATATATTTAAAAAAATTAGGTTGGCTTAGTGGGTAATTGCATTTAAATGGAAAATAATCCATGATCTTAGCATCCTTAATTATTACCCGTATAAACTATATTCGTCTTAAAATAAGGAGCAACCTGGTTCTTTCAAAATGCTGTTTGCATTTTTTAAAACTCAGTTTTAAAGTTTTTTCTTTGTAACTAAGATAATTATACTGATATTTCCACATCAGCATTGACATATTGCAGAAATATAAAGAATTTAGAAGGAAATAATCTGAGATATATGTCTTGAGACCACCGTTACTTAATATGTGGGCATTTCATACTCATATTTACTTAAATATATGCTTAACAGTGTTTTTGCCTTTTAAAGTTAATTGATTTTTTTTCCTGTACATATTTATCACTTCTCATCCAAGCTTTACTATTGGCTTTTTCTAGTATTGAATTTCTGTAACCCCCTCCCCCAATTTAGTAATAAAGATTTGTGGTTTATCACTCCTATTTTGGAAAAAACGTAGCTAAAATGTAACTTTCATGTGTCCATATTCTTATTTTCAGTGAAATAATTCCTTACTCTGTTAATATATTTAATTGGCTAGCAACATAATTATTTATGAAGGCTAGACATGCTACAATACACATGCCGTGTTTATTGACAAAATTGATGGTCTAATGAAGTCAGCTTGATTAAGGAGAAAGAAAACTTCTAATACAATTACTTTTTGCATGCCAAACATATGCTTCGATAAGATAGATCTTCTGGTAGACCTCTATGTCTTATTAGATGTCCACTTAATAGCTAAGTGCTTTTACAGCAATATTTAAATAACTCTAAATGATGTTTTCCTAACCTATAAAATTCATTACTCTGAAAACAATGTAGATATTATGGTCATAAATATTTCTAGAAAGCTTGTATTTGAAGAGTAATGACTTGGCCTAGATTGATTTTGAATGCTGTTATACCTCCATTGCAATGATAATGAAACCTAAAACGGGATGATCTTTAACAAGCTTTCCATTCTAGCAATTTTGATAATTTGCATTCATTAAGGTGACAAAGGTTGTTTGTGAAAAACCATTCTTTATTCATCCAAAGACATATTTTATGAGAATATTTTCATCCATCGATGAGCACGGGCACACTACAATAAACAGAAATAATTTAAGTGTTCTATGAATAATGAAATAAATGTTTTATTTTTATTTTTTTAATGTATTTTATTGATTCTTCACAGAGAGGAAAGGAGAGGGATAGAAAGTTAGAAACATCGATGAGAGAGAGACATCGATCAGCCGCCTCCTGCACACCCACCACTGGGGATGTGCCCGCAACCAATGTACATGCCCTTGCCCGGAATCGAACCCGGGACCCCTCAGTCTGCAGGCTGATGCTCTATCCAATGAGCCAAACCGGTCTTGGTGAAACAAATGTTTTAAAACAGCATTTCAGTATATGGAATTAAGAGAGCAGATATTCATTAGGGAACATGCAATTACTAACAGAATTTTCTGACCAATAATAATAAACAGGCAAAAAGAGGATTTGCATCTATTGAGAATAATCTGTTATAAAAGTTTTGGGTTAAAATCTGGATTTAATGATATATCAAGTCAAGGGCTGTTTAGCAGAAATTTTAGATTCAGATATTGGAGAGTCTGTTCCTAGGCTAAGTCTTTTCGGAGTTGGGGTTCTGTATAACAGTATAGGCAGAACTTAGCTTTAGTTTGAAAAACCTAAAATCACCCTGCTTCCCTCAGATAACAGAAGGAATAATTTAAAAGGCAATACGTGGCCGAGACCGGTTTGGCTCAGTGAACAGAGCATCGGCCTGCGGACTGAAGGGTCCCAGGTTCGATTCCGGTCAAGGGCATGTATATTGGTTTCCGGCACATCCCCAGTAGGGGGCGTGAAGGAGGCGGCTGATAGATGTCTCTCTCTCATAGATGTCTCTGGCTTTCTATCCCTTTCCCTTTCTCCCTGTGAAAAATCAATAAAAATATATTTTAAAAAAATTATGAAAATGGGGCTATTAATATACCTCAGTTCATCTTTTAGCCCTGCTAAGAATACGTTCCAAATAATTAAAATGTTCCGTATCAATGCCTTAATCACTTCCCACTGGGAGGAAGTGGGAAGAACCGATATTCTCTAGTAAAAATGATTTCTGAAATAAAAGTGCTTAAAAAGTACCAGGCTATCCCTGACCGGTTTGGCTCAATGGATAGAACCTCGGCCTGTAGACTCAAGGGTGACAGGTTCGATTCCGGTCAAGGGCCTGTACTTGGTTGTAGGCACATCCCCAGTACCGGTGTGCAGGAGGCAGCTGATAGATGTTTATAACTCTCTATCCCTCTCCTTTCTTTTCTGTAAAAAAATCAATAAAAAAATATTTTAAAAAAGTACCAGGCTAAGTTGAACAATAGGGCTATGGAAATTGGTACATCGTATGTGCCTGAAAAGTGCTTACATTTCAAGGCAAAATATTTGAATTGTGTAACAGGGCTTTAAAATAATAGCTGCTCGTTATTAATTTCCTCTGGTATTTATTGTCACAGTATTAATCATGATGAACTCATTTGGTATTAATGTGCATGTCATAACCAGTTCTTGGGGATTTCAACAGTGATTTCTGCAGTGATTAATCGCACAATTATTTTATGGGGTCACCAATTTTCTGCAGACCTCCTACTTGACAAAAGGGTGGGAGCGGCATTTCTGCAGGTGGCCAGGACAGCAGGTACATTTGTCTTGTGTCCGCGGAGTCAAAATTAATCCCCGTGTTGAAATCTCAGGAGCTCATTTTTTTGCTATTTTCATTCATAATCTCAATATGCCAAGTTGATTAAAGTAGCATCTTTAAAGGATTAATCATCTCGTATAAGTGACTACATTTGAAATATAAATGGGAGTTGGGAATGTGAGGAAGTAGATCATTAAAAAAAAATGAAAAAGGTCAACCGAAAAATGAGTTCTCAACTAAAAAATGGGAGCAAGTTGGGGGATCATTCAAAGAATAACTGAACATAAACCGAAGGGGAAATGTTTCCACCCTCTCAGGACCCGTAAGACCTTCACAAGGTCCACCGGCTCTCGGGAGCATGAAATGGATTGTTTGTAAGGGCAAGAGGTTATGAATGACAGGTTTACTTATGAAACTTCAGGGCCACGAGGTCTGTCAACTACTTAAATTATATGAGACACTTAGGTGTGTCCAACTTATTATTTTAAAATAACCTATCTGAGCACAGCCAGTGTGGCTCAGGGCCTGAGCATCTATGAACCATGAGATTATGGTTCGATCCCTAGTGTGGGGTGTGCAGGAGGCAGCCAATCCGTAATTCTCTGTCATCTCTGATGTTTCTCCCTCTCTCTCCTCCTTCTTGTTCTCTCTCTTGAATCAATAAAAATATATTTAAAAATAAATAAAGTAACCTACTTCATTTTCTTATATTTAAATTACATTTTTGTTTATTTGCTACCCATGCTCTTTTCCTCTATTTTTTTTAAACTAATTCACCAAAGGAAGATGAGTGAAAATAGGATGTATGTAAATGTGGTCCGTATCTCTTTCCTGGCCCTTTATCTTCCCTCTCCCACTGACCCCAGTCCAAGCAATTACACACATGAAGGGACAACCTATTACACACATCAGGACACTGGTTCTTCATATTTCAGTATCATTTCTCAACTTTGGGTGATCTCATTTTCAAACCCAACTTTGCAATATTCTTCCCATCCTTCAAGGATGGAAGCTCCCACATTTAAAAATTATGAATTTTTATTTGCTTTGCGTTCTATTAGAGGATATTTTAATGTACTAGCATAGACGTTAGGGAATGTTAGATGACCGGGGTCAGCGGATAATCGCTGTCATCGGAGTAGAACCTTTAACGGAGCATTTCAATCTAGCAGACAGGGCGCAGAATACAAATATCATCTTTCAGCTCATATTTCATCGTTTTGTTTGTTTTATTTTTAAATATGGTTTTATTTATTTATTTATTTTAGAGAGAAAGGAAAGGAGAGGGATAGATAAATAGAAACATCAGTGATAGAGAAACATCATCAATTGGCTGCCTCCTGCATGCCCACCACAGGGGATCAAGCCCACAACCCAGGCATGTGCCCTGATGGGGAATCGAACCTGCAGCCTCTTGGATCCTGGGTCAATGCTCAACCACTAAGCCAGGCTTGTTTTATGTATTTTAAAACTAAATTTCAAAAAGAGACTTAAAATGTGCAGCATTCAAGATAATTATGCTTTAAGTTAATTTTATTTAAAATTAAAGACGTGAAGAGGTAATAGGAAAACATGAGAGAGAAAGAGGCTTTGGAAGAATGAGGACGGAATAATGGAAACCTCTTCCATTCCAAAGACATAAGAATGGCAAAAACCTATGCGACAGCAGCCACACTGAAACATAATCTGAGAAAACATATTCAAGCTTTGAAGGAAAAATAAGAAGTCTTAAAAAGCTGGGAAAACTGAGAAATCTCTGTGAAACGAGAGCCAGTTATTGGGATAATTAGCAATTCTGGTTAAAATGCTAGAACATTCTGAGATACACAGAAAATCAGTTTTAAATAATTAAGTAGGCAGCAAAGAGATAAAAATGTTTTAAGATTATTCTTGAATTAGTAAAGAGGAATATAAATAAGTTTGCGCTTCTTTTTTTAAAATCTTTTTGAAAAAGTGAACCAGTTTCATTGGCACAATTGTTAGCCCAAATCTTCTTCACAATGTGTGTGTGTGTGTGTGTGTGTGTGCCCATTTGTTCATGTATCCCAATTTTTGTTGATTTGAGAGAGAGAGGGATGGAGGAAAGGTAAAAGGGGAGGGAAAGAGAGAGAGAATGGAGGAGAGAGAAACAGATTTATTGTTCCACTTATTAATTCATTTATTGGTTAATTCTACTATGTTCCCCGACCAGGAATCGAACCCACAACCTTGGTGTATCGGAATGATGCTCTAACTAACTGAGCTTCCTGGCCAAACCAATACACTATTGTTGTTGTTTCTTTAAAGCCACAGACTGTTCTCTAAAGAGAGAGGAAGGTACTCATTTATTCTATGTATTGTGAATATTCATTTTCAGCCAACCGCTAGAGATGCACACTACCTATCTTTATACCAGTCATGGAGATGCATTTTTCCTTAGACAGATTTTCAGAATTAGGACCTGCAGAAAGCTAAGAGCACATATGAAAATAATTAGCTATTTTCTAATAATAAGAAGAGGTACAAATGGTATTGAAAAGAATATAAATCACACAGTTTGGGAGAATGTAGGGAGATGGCAAAAGATCTTTATTAACAAAAATAATAGTAGTCATTAAAGTTTTATTACATGTCTTGCAGAATTCTCAATGTGTTATGTGTATTGGCTCATTAAAAACTCTCTCTTTTCAAACACACACACACACAAAACAAACAAACAAACAAACAAACAAAAAAACAAAAAAACAACAACAAAGAAACAAAAAACTAATGACGATATTCTTCTCATTTCAGAGATGACCGAAAGTAAAGATCGGAAAACCTGGCCAGGTTCACACAGCGACCCCTGGAGTCTGGCCATCCACCGCCACCCCGTCAGTGACCTGCCAGAGACCACGGTAAGACATGTGACTGTGGTCACCAATGAAAGGCTCCCAGGCCACCTGTGTGATTCTCCGAACGGTGAATCTTTAAATCGTCAGTGTCACTTGCAGAATCTCTGTCCCTCTGCGAATCAGCAGGCTTATCTCGGCATGCATTTTAAAGGTGTGTGTTTTGTTTGCGCTTGTTATTAACAAAGTTGAGAAATGGACATTGAGCGTGGCATTGTCAGAAAACAAAACGAGCCATCTTATCTGGAGGTGCGCTGAGGCATTGAGATGTAATCTTGGCCAAGAAAAATATTTCATTTGGGTAGACAAGCTTATCTGTGTCCTCGCGTTAAGGCGATTGAAACTTGCCAGGGTTTCTGTTTTCCGTGGCTTTGAATTCTTTTCAATTGAATGGGAAAATGTTAATGTGACGGAATAGGCTTAACACTACTGGGAAGGCTATTGCTCAAATAAAAATGTTTTCTTTACTTCATGTGATGGGGATAGTTAATCGAAATAGTATGAAATCTCCACAGCTTGAATATACTTTTTTACATTTAATTATTCTCTATAAAACGTTTATTTTAAGATTTTAAAAATGATTCCATATAAAGGTGTCAGTTTTATTTCTTAGGTAAATTTCTGTTGATCATGGCAAGCTTAATAGACATGTATGAACATCAGGCCTAGCACCAAATATGATTCCATACTTATGCATTTTAAACAAATAGGAATAACATGGCATAAAGTTAGGAGACATGTTAAGCTTTTAAAAATCTCCTAAATGTATTATTTCTTTTACTTATGTCTTTGTTTCTCAGCTAGGAGGAAAAGAGCTCGTTAGTTTGTCCATCATTTATTCAAAAACTGTTATGACAAAAACTTAATAGGCATAATCTGTGAAATGTCACGAAATGTATTCACTAGAGTCGTTTTCCTATATTTATCACCTAGTTTAACAAATGCCATGATTATATTTCCAGATAGCACCATGAAGTACTAAAAGTTCAGTGTTATCATTGAAGAAAATGTATTTTAGAATTTGGTGTATCACCTTATCAAGATGTCCGGTTTCACTTACATGTTATTCCAATTTTAAGTGTTTTATAGATGTGCAAGTATGTGTGAACTATTCACAGTTATTCAAAAAAATGTTATTTCATTATAACGTTGATGGGGGTGGGGGGAAATGGGTCCCCAGCAGGGCAACCCTTTGTATGGAGTTTGCATGTTCTTCCCATGTTAGGGAGAGTTTCTGGTGCCTCAGCCTCCTCCCACATCCCAGAGACGTGCTATGAGGTGAACTGGCATGTGCACATGCCCCGTGTGAGTGAGGATGTCCATGACTATGGCCTGTTGAAGGATGGGCACCCCATCAAGGGTGGGGTCCCGGCTTGCACCCTGAGCAGCAACTCTGAGCTGGAATCAGCAGGTGAGAAAATGAATTACCTTATTTATTTCTATTAATTTCTTAAAGGCATGTGGAGCTTATGTGGAGCTTCATGGTTTTGCATTTTATATTCGTTCTGCCATCTATTTTGAGTTCATTTTTGAAATATTTTTCTCAGTGTGTTATGTGTATTGGCTCATCAAAAACTCACACACACACACACACACACACACACGACAATATTCTCATTTCAGAGATGACCGAAAGTAAAGATTTGAAAACCTGTCCAGGTTTAAGGGAATAAAGTTTGTGTCTAGATTTCTGAGGGATATTCAGTTGTTTCCACATCATTTATTGGAAAGACTGTATTTGTTGTTTTATCTTTGCTCCTTGGACAAAGATCAGTTGACTGTATTTATGTGGTCTATTTCTGGATTTATTCCATTGATCTTACCATTTATTCTTTCATCATTATCCCACTGTCTCTATCATATCTTTGTATGTCTTTAAGTTGAGTAGTACTGAATATATTTTACTCCTTAAATGTAGGGTTAGCTACTCATTTTGGGGTTGGGGTGGAGAAGAAAGGAGGAAGAAAAATAAATCTAAAGCCTACACTTGTGAACTAGGAGCAGAGAGCAATCCCTTACTAAGATTAAGTGAAGAAAAAAATCAAGACAAAAATGGAAAGCACAGAATTAAGCATTTGCAGCAAGGCATCAAGGCTACGCTCATATCAGGCCAAAGGAGGGAAAAGATTTGATCTAGAACCTTGTTTAGAATTGAAAAGGCCTTCAGTTCCTAAGAAGGGCCTCTTCATACTAAGCTTAGATCAGGCCAAAGGAAGGAAAGGATTTGATCTAGAACCTTGTTTAGAATTGAAAAGGCCTTCAGTTCCTAAGAAGGGACTTTTCAGTCAGGAGAGTATTATTGGTGTGGCCACAGATTCAGCCTCGCGTCTTCTGTTAACCAGCTCCACATTAGCACCTGTCTCGCGGGTTGGCGTATTCTGTAAGACACACTGATGGAGTTTGGGGCTCTGGAAAAATAATTCAAAGGAATGTTTTTATGGGCCAATGGTTTTTATTCATTTATTCCTGAAACGTCGTCTGCAGTGAGTAGCTTCACTGGCTGTGTTTAGAAAATAATTAAATGTACACAAGGTACTATTATTTTTATAGTCCTCCGTGACATTAGCATTATGTAACAGTCTTCTTTCAAAGAATAATTTCAATCTGCAAAACAACCCAATTAATATTTTTATAATGCATATATAAAATGATAGATGTAAAAATCTACACGCTTTAATTGAAGATATTTTTTTTGTTGTTTTATCTGCCAAAATGTCCCTTTAAAATGCCTTAGATCAGTGGTTCTCAACCTGTGGGTCGCGACCCCTTTGGGAGGTCGAATGATACTTTCACAGGGGTTGCCTAAGACCATTGGAAAACACAGATATGATTCATAACAGTTGCAAAATTACAGTTATGAAGTAGCAACAAAATAACTTTATGGTTGGGGGTCACCACAACATGAGGAACTGTATTCAAGGGTCGTGGCATTAGAAAGGTTGAGAATCCCTGCCTTAGATGTTTAAACATTGAACAATAACTTTTAAAATTATTTGTCTCATATCTTTATGAAAAGTTTTTGCTTTGTGAGAAAACATATGCACCCCAGAAATCTGCTCAGCCCCTCTCTCTTGCCACTAGACCAATAGGTAGAGCCAAGTCAGAACATAATCCATTTTGAAGAGTTCGAGACCTGCATAGGGGAGAGAGAGACTTTATATTAAGGCACAGCACATCGCCAGTCTGTACCAAAGGAGCTGCATTCTGAGGGCGCTGGAGAAAGATGTGGTTGGTATGAGGGTACCCTCTCCTCATAGTGGATTTAACATGTCGGGTCTCCAGAGATGGATACAAGTAGGTTTTAGAGACATGTAACATGTTCTGATGGAAAAACAAGTTGCCTAAAAGAAATGGAGTGATTGCATCAGACTCTACATTCTATTTCCCTTTGTGTTTTTCAAGGGAGCAAGCGTAGTGAACAGCAATGATTTGATTTTTTACAACATGTCTCCATTAAATCTATTTTAAGCTACTGTAATCTCTCATTATTACATCTGAATTACTGTACTTCTTTACTTTTAAGTAGCTCTGGGTCATTGCACGCCACCAAGTGTGATAGAGCAGATGAAAATAGCAGAGGTATTACAAGAAATAAGAAATTCAAATTCCACTCATAATTAAGGATGCAACATTGGAAAACTTAATTTAGAAAAAGATGAGCACACTACCTTGGGGAAATTTGGAAAAGGTCAGACAGAGACTGATTATTAAAAAACACGCTCACAATTCCTGTTATTTGACCACAATACTTAGTGACCAAAGATTTAGGAAGAACCAAGGACTATATATATATATATATATATATATATGTATATATATATATATATATATATATATGTATGTATGTATTTTCTCATAAAAATTTTAATTCCACTTCTATAATTCACACACATATTTTTAAATTTTGTTTGAATCGGTATGTCGAAAACAGGTTAATAGATGTAAATGTCCGTATGAACACACAATTACTTTTATAAGCATAAGAAAACCATGACAGTTACAAATACTAGATTAAGGAGTAGTCACACCTTGAAAATACAACAAAATGTCACGTAATTTCCTAAGGTGGGTGAAATAAGCTATAGGGAGTATGTATCAGAATTTATTTGGAAATGATCTATTATTAAATTCATCATTTCGGGAGTTCTGTTATCTTATTGAGCCACTCAGTCAAAGCCGGAGGACTGAAAATAGTCCAAACTAGCATAATCTTTGGATTCTATCAGTTCAATCCATCTACCCATCCATCCATCTGCTTTTGCCTCCTCCTAATATTGGTCCTTAGCTGCCAGAACCTTCCTTGAAAGATGTACTTGAACCCTTGCTGGTTTGGCTAAATGGATAGAGCCTTGGCCTGTGAACTGAAGGGTCGCAGGTTTGATTTCGATCAAGGCCACATGCCGGGTTGTGAGCATAAGCAGGAGGCAGCCAATCACTGATTTTCTCTCATCATTAATGTTTCTAACTCTCTCTTCCTCTCCCTTTCTCTCTGAAAGCAATAAAAATACACTTTTTAAAAAAGATGCACATGAAATTACATCCTACTCCTCTGACCAAAGCCATCCAATACTCTTTAATATTATTCAAAATAATAGAGTCTTAAAATCTTCTACAGAGCTGAAACCAGTTTGGCTCAATGGATAGAGCGTCAGCCTGCAGACTGAAAGATCCCAAATTCGATTCTGGTTAAGGGTATGTACCTTGGTTGTTGGGCACATCCCCAGTGAGTGGTGTGCAGGATGCAGCTGATCGATGTCTCTTTCTCATTGATGTTTCTAACGCTCTCTCCTTCTCCCTTCCTCTCTGTAAAAAAAATCAGTAAAATATATATATTTTTTTAATTGTCTACAAAGTCCACTATGATTTAATCCCCAGTTACCTTTTTGATGTTTTTCTCCCACACACACCCACCTCTCTTTACTCAGTTTACATTGTCTTCCTTGAGGTTTAACAGTCAGGCATTTCTTTACAATGGGAATTCTATGCTCATTTCTTCTTCACCAATAACCCTTGCTTTTAAGTGTTCTTATGACTTGTTCCTTCACATCATGGACATCTTCTTTCCAAACTTAACTTGACAGGACATCTGCATTCCATAACCGATTTAAAACTGCAGGGAAGGAGGGCCCCAGCCAGCTTAACTTTCCTGTCTCCCTTTCTGCTGTGTTCTTATGACCTTCTAGTAAATTATACAACTTTATTTTCTCCCTTGGTCTCTTCTTATTGATTTTTTGTCTATTTTTTTAAATATATATATTTATTGATTTCAGGGAGGAAGGGAGACAGAGAGATAGAAGCATCAGTGATGAGAGGGAATCATTGATCGGCTTCCTCCTATATTGCCTCTCCTGGGGATAGAGCCTGCACCCGGGCATGTGCCCTTGACCGGAATTGAACCTGGGACTCTTCAGTCTGCAGGGGGACACTCTATTCACTGGGCCAAACCAGCTAGGGCATGTTTCTGGTCTCTTGTTTTCCCATGGTGCCTTTCCCACCCAGCAGATTCCTCAAGAATAAAGATTGAAGCTCCATCATTTCAAATGTGTATGACTAAGTAAAAGAAGCCAGTCTCAAAAGTCTACCTGCCCTGGGATTCCAACTATGTGACAGTGTGGAAAAGACAGAAAGCTCAGGTGACAGTTAAAAAATCAGCGGTTGCCAAAACCGGTTTGGCTCAGTGGATAGAGCATCAGCCTGCGGACTGAAGGGTCCCAGGTTTGATTCCGGTCAAGGGCATGTACCTTGGTTGCGATCACATCTCCAGTTGGGGGTGTGCAGGAGGCAGCTGACAGATGTCTCTCTCTCTCTCATCGATGTTTCTAACTCTCTATCCATCTTCCCTTCCTCTCTGTGAAAAATATCAATAAAATATATATTTTTTAAAATCAGCGGTTGCCAAGGTAAATCATCGGTGGAGCTTAGATAACATTTTAGGCATGAAAATATTCTGTATGCTACCATTTGCTGGATACATGTCAGCATATATTTGTCCAAGCCCGCAGAATGTACTAGACTGAGTTCTAATCTGAACTTTTGACTTTGGGTGATTATGATGTGTCAGTGTGATAAGTTCATGAATTATAACAATCACACCACATCTCCCTGAGCCCGCAACCCCCCCCTTTAATAACATTAGCCACTGTGGGGGATGTGCTAATGATCAAAGTTGTGCATGTATAGGGGTAAGGAACCTATTGGAATTCTATCTGTCATCTGAATTTCCCTGTGAACCTAAAATGTCTCTAAAATGTGTCTTTAAAAAAAAAACACTCCATCCTCTTCTATCTCTTTTTGCCTATATTTGAATCTTCCTTTCCCATCCAGAAATGATGTTTATCTTAAAAGAAAATAGCAGCATCAGGTATTTTTTTAATCTAATATTTATGGATTTAATCTTGACTTTGTAAGTTCAGGTATCTAGAGGACAAATACTTCTTTTCTCTAAATTGTTTTGACCTTAAACATGAAAGGCAAGACGTTTCCAACCTCCGTCAGTCTCCAAAAGGTATACTAAGGTAAAAAAAAAAAAAAAAACACACAAACACAGCTGTGTGTGTGTGTGTGTGTGTGTGTTTGTGTGTGTGTGTGTGAAGAAGTCAGGGCTGATGGCAGTGAAGATGATTATTCACTTTCACCTGTAACTAGAAAATTACATTACAAGAAAGACAAGGCAGGCTAAATTAAAGTTTCAAAATACATTTTACGCATCTGTGTGAAGGGCAAGAATCCTGAAACTGCTATATTCCTGTGAGTTTCTAATGGGAAGTTATTTTAACATGGACTGAAATGCCTTTGCCTTTTATATTTTCATCATAACACTTCCATCTCATTAAAACCTCGTGTTTTCATATTGAAATAGAAGACCTGCGTTCGGCTGCCGTGCAGAAAGAATCTACATGGTACATGCCACAGGCTGAGTGCACAGAAAAGATGGAGTTTAATTTGTCCTTGTTCCTCCAGCAGAAAATAATTAGACAGCAATAGAGGGGTGCTGAACTGCAGCCATGTTTTTGAACATGTTTAGAGTTACAGTAATTCCCTTTTCTTCTTATCTTTAATGTGATTTCAAATTCCAACTAATTATATTTAGACAAGGTTCTTTGCTTAAAAGTGAAGTTGATTATAAGAAAGTTGATTATTTGAAAGCAGTTATAACTCACCACGTGAGGAGCCTCTTTTTCTGTAAAGTCCAAATGACCTACTTTTAATTACACGTGTCTTACTATATTAATAGAGCATTTATAATCTGTTCATTAGGAGGTCCTTAATATATTATAGGGTTATTTTTTAAGGAAATAAAGAATAGTACTTTTTATCTAATTCATATTCCAATGGGCGATGCTTTTACACAATTAAAATTTTAATTTTTTAATAAATATAAAATGTAATGTTTAATGTGAGTTATAAGTGGTGTGTGGCCCTAACCAGTTTGACTCAGTGGATAGAGCGTCAGCCTACAGACTCAAGGATCTCAGGTTCGATTCTAGTCAAGGGCATGTACCATGGTTGCAGGCACATCCCCAGTGGGGAGTGTGCAGGAGGCAGCTGATCAATGTTTCTCACTCATCGATGTTTCTGGCTCTCTATCCCTCTCCCTTCCTCTCTGTTAATGATCAATTAAGTATATTTTTTAAAAAAGTGTGTGGAATGTACATCATGGCTTATTCTCATGAAGAATCCTTTTGTGTTTGCTAATTGCTAAAAAAAAAAAGAAATGGCTTAATCCAAGTTGAATAACTTGATGTTGATTCCTAATTCTTCATCAGAGAGAAGATATGGCTTAGCTCAATTGCCATGGCTCAGTGGTTGAGCATAAACCTGTGAACCAGGAGGTCACGGTTTGATTCCCAATCAGGGCACATATCTGTTTGCAGGCACGCTCACCAATAGGGTGTGTTCAGGAAGCAGCTGATTAATGATTCTCTCTCTCTCTCATCCGTGATGTTTCTCTCTCCATCCTTCTCTGAAATCAATAACATATACATAAATGGACAACATATATATCAAAAATAAGTTGTCCATTTGACTCTTTTCTTTGACTTCTCAAAGACTATGCCTTCCAAAAATACATACAAGACCTTAAGTTTCATATGTAAATTTGGTAATTAATAGAGGACTCAGTCACCGTGTGGAATATTAACACAGGCAAAACACGCATTCTCTGTGTCATTGCTCACAGGCAACTTCTTTTGAAAATTACTTTTTCTATTTACTAAGAGAATTACGGCCTTGGGGGGAAAGAATATCATGTAACACTTTTATGTGTGAATCTTTTCGACTGTAATTATTCGAACGGATAACTAAGCACGAATGCAGCCTCGGGGTTAACACGTACCAATTTGTTCCGCGGGTCATCTCATTACAAGCAGATCATCCACCCACCTCAGCCCTAATTCCTTCTCCTTTTTAAATAATTTCACATTCTAGCGAAATATGTCATACTTTGATGAGGTCCTTGCAGGAGTACACCTGCTTAATTGTCTCACTTATTTCCCTGTGTATGAATTCCTTTGTTGTTAGAGTCTGAACAATACCTGAGTTATGAGCACATGGCGGGCCTCGGGAAAAGAAATAAGCAAAACCCTTGGACAAAAAGAACAAACTCATGAGCAAACTCAACTGTGCGTTTTGACTTCTTTCTCAAAAGGAACCTACGTGATTGAAGCATCTTTCAAGACATTATCGCGTCGATTTAAGCTATTGCCTTCATTTTTCACAAATAAGACCGAGGCATGATTCAAAACTTATTTTCATGATACTTGGCGGGAATCATACCGGGAGGGGCACGCAACTTGCTTCAGGCGTACAGAGTAAGACAGTCTCACCAACGGTAAGTGAAGGCAGCGGAGGCAATCATCAAGAGAATACCTCCCTCATTTATTTTCATGTCACAATCTTATTTAACTCCAGTGCCTCTTAGAAAGAGTGATCTGCATAGCAGTTCAGACTCTATTAGATGCAAGTTTAATTAAAAGTTCAATTCATTAGAAGGTTATTACCATATGAAATCCAAGAGCAGAAATTCACTAGAATAAAATACTCTTGGTATTTTCCTTTTCTTCTCTCGGTGGGGACGGTGTGTTTCATTCTTCGCATCTTAAAAAAAATAAAAATTATCTTTTATTCTCGGCGCCACGTGGGAGGAAAAATGCCCTGGGGCAGATCAAAAGTTCTCAACTCACCTTTCAAGGCCTTAGATGCAACCGGATTGGAGGGAGCTGGAAGTCATGGGAAATAAACTAATTAACCTAAATTACATCGGGCGCTGTCTCTGGCCCTTGGGGTCAGGACCAAGTCGCATGGTGTGAGCGCAGTGGCTTTTGCTTAAGCCATTGCCCTGGGGAGCAATCTCGGGAATGTGGGAGGATGCTGGGGTAATTTCTTGCATGCTTATTTCTTGAATCGATTTCCTGTGACTTCTTCCTCCTCAGGAATGTTGCGTCTCAATCTCTTTTATTTTTAAATATGTTTTATTGATTTTTTACAGAGAGGAAAAGAGAGGGATAGAGAGCCAGAAACATTGATGAGAGAGAGACACACTGATAAGCCGCCTCCTGCATGCCCCACCACTGGGGATGTGCCCGTAACCAAGATCAGAATTGAACCTGGGACCTTTCAGTCCCCAGACTGACGCTCTATCCACTGAGCCAAACCAGTTTCAGCTCACTCTCTTGCTCTTATTCTGAAATCTTGACAATGCATTGCTTCAGCATTGACCAAATCAAACAACTCTTCGGGTATATAATCTGTGGTTTTTTTCCTTTCTTTTCTTCCGGTTTTACTTCCTACCTGACAGCTTAGCTTCCATGGATTAATACTATAAATACTTTATTTCAAACACTTTTTAAAAGAATATAGGTTTATTGATTTCAGAGAGGAAGGGAGAGGGCGAGAGAAATAGAAACATCAATGATGAGAGTTAGTTGGTTCCAGGGTTGGAGGGAATGATCATATCCTGCCACGTGGGCTGCGAATCAAGAAGAGTCTTCCCTAAACAAGAGCAATGAAAGCAGAAAACAATTCCAAAACTGGTGTGTCTCAGTGGATAGAGCGTTGGCCTGCAGACTAAAAGGTCCCAGGTTCGATTCCGGTCAAGGGCACGAACCTTGATTGTGGGCACATCCCTGGTGGGGAGCATGCAAGAAGCAGCTGATGGATGTTTCTCTCTCATTGATGTTTCTGACTCTCTGTCCCTCTCCCTTCCTCTCTGTAAAATATCAATAAAATATATTAAAAAAAAAAAAAAGGAAAACGATGCTGAAAGAGGGTTTTCTGGACCCACTGTGGTGTCCCAGGCCCAAAACCTTGTCCCTGGAAAAGCAGATTTGTTCGGTAAAGAAACAAAACAGTCTTTCTTCTTGAGATTGGGAGCAGGAGTTCCCCCGAAAAGTGAGTTCATTCAAATCCCTGCTGTGCTTTCCATTATCGGGGTGATCTCGAAAAGCATCCCAAGCCTTCCCAGGTCTCACTTCCCGAATCTGTGAAATGAGGTTTGGTTTCGAGGTGTGTATTGCTTCAGAGTTTCTCCTTAAATATGTATTTCCAAGGATTTAGCATGATCCTTGTTATTAAGCAAGTGCCCAGTAAAAGGTATGGGTACAGTAATGCTCTAACTTGGTGAGACATAATGGATGCACTGGCCGAGTACAAAGCCTGGTTCCCCTGCTCACGGAGTAACCTTGAGGTAGTCCTTGACCTCCCTGAGCCTTCAAGCCCCCTTCTACCGAATGGGGTAGACACTGGAACAGAAATGTAATATTTAGTTTTCTAGCTAAGATGCCCATTTTAAGATTAATTTATTATATAATCGCTTATACAAAATTTCTTTTGGGATTCATTATGGAGGCATGATGTTTTGATAAATTTGAATAAATGGGTAACTTCCAAAAATAACACACACCAAAAATTCTTCTCTGGCCTGTCCAGCATGGCTCAGTGGTTGAGCATCAACTTATGAACCAGTGGGTCACGGTTTGATTCTAGGTCAGGGCACATGCCCAGGTTGCTGGTTCCATCCCCAGTAGGAGGTGGGCAGGGGGCGCCAATCAATGATTCTCTCTCTTTATGTTTCTATTTCTTTCCCCCTCTTCCTTTCTCTCTGAAATCAATAAAAATATATATTTAAAAAAAAAACACCTTCCTTGTAGAGTCATTATGAGAATTAAAAGGCTTCAGCAGGGGGTGAGGGCATGTATGGGAGCAGTGGTTCTCAACCTTCCTAAGGCCGCGACCCTTGCATACAGCTCCTCATGTGGTGGTGACTCCCAACCATGAAATTTTGCTACTGTGATGCATCGTGATGTAAATATCTGCATTTTCCAATAGTCTTAGGCAACCCCTGTGAAAGGGTCATTTGACCCCCAAAGGGGTCTCGACCCACAGGTTGAGAACCCGCTGTATGGGAGTGATGTGCGGGGAGACAGTGAGGGGAAATGGACACATATGTAATACCTTAATCAATAAAAAAAATGTATATATTTAAAAAAAGGCTTTACCCAGTGCCTGGCACATCATAATCCAAAAGTGAACATTGCCAATTATTGCTCTAATTGGAGCTCCTGGCACTGACTCTGCCAAATGCTTGCCCCAGTTTTGGGGGGGAGGCCGTGGTGAGGCGGCCTGTGTGTCTGTGCTTCCTCCTTTAGTCGGGGTATCTCCTCTGTCACCCCCTCCATCAGGGGTCCAGGTCTTCAGCCCTCAGCTGTTCAGCTGCGGAGAGAAACGTCTCAGATGGTGTTGCGAGCAGGGAATCCCTCCCATCATCCATCTCACCCTTGAGTGCTCCTTCATAGCAGTCATCCCAGAATGTAATTATTTTATTTATGCGTCTACCTGTTCCTATTTTTCTCCTTCATTAAATTATCAGAAGCACGGGGGTGCAGAGGCAAGTCTGTCTTCTTCAGCGAGGATGTGGCTGATATATATCGACTCTCAAAATTGTCTGTTGAATGAATACATTTGTTTTCTTTCTAAATCACTGACAGTTAAGCAAGCGCCTCTCCCCAGAAGACCCAGGTAGTATTTCAATTGGGCAGTTGAAGCCGAGGGTTGGTGATTACTTATTTAAGTCCTTATTCATGGACAAGCAGGATGCTCTTTGATATTACCATGTGAAAAAAATCAAAATACCCTCTTATAGCTGAGACCGGTTTGGCTCAGTGGATAGAGCGTCAGCCTGTGGACTGAAAGGTCCCAGGTTTGATTCCGGTCGGGGGCATGTACCTTGCTTGCAGGCACATCTCCAGTGTGGGGTGTGCAGGAGGCGGCTAATTGATGTCTCTCTCTCATCGATGTTTCTGACTTTCTATCCCTCTCCCTTCCTCTCTGTGAAAAATCAACAAAAAATATATTTAAAAATAATACCCTCTTATAAAAACACATAAAACAACTTTCAGTCTCAGGAAAAATGACATACAATTTGGACCAAAGGTCTTTTTGAATACGTAGCTCACAGGAGCAAATTATTCAAAAAAACTGATCATGTAAAATAATCACCTATTGCCCAGATTGGTGTGACTCAGTGGACAGAGTGTCGGCTTGCGGACTGAAAGGTCCCAGGTTCGATTCCGGTCGGGGGCATGTACCTTGCTTGCGGGGACATCTCCACTGTGGGGCATGCAGGAGGCGGCTGATCGATGTCTCTCTCTCATCGATGTTTCTGACTTTCTATCCCTCTCTGTAAAAAATCAATAAAATATATTTAAAAAAAATACTCATATATTGTTTTCTTCCTTCTCCGTGCATTAATTGATGCCCTCAAGTGGAAATTACTTGAAGCTAATACTTCAAGATGTTTTGTTTTCTCAAATCATAGCATTGAGAAGAAAACCAATGGGGAAGAATTACAAAAGAGGCTCCAGTATTCCTTTCACCCATTTATCCTATATAATAAAAGGCTAATATGCAAATCGACCAAATGGCAGAACTACCACTTGTGACATGCACTGACCACCAGGGGGCAGACGCTCAGTGCAGGATCTGCCGCCAGTAGTCAGTGCACTTCAACAGGGCGAGTGCTGCTCAGCCAGAAGTCTGGGCCGGGCACATGGCTGGCAAGCTCAGAGGTGGTGAGGGGAGTCTTTCCCACCTCTGTGGCAGTCGGACATCGTCTGAGGGTTCCCAGACTACCAGAGGGTATAGGCTGGGCTGAGGTGCTTTCTGCCTCCTGAGAGTATGAATTTCGTGCACCGGGCCTCTAGAATGACTATAAATGGTATTTAATAAGACTGTGTTGGCAGAATTAAGGACATCACTATTTATCAGATATCAGGTGTGATATGATTATTCTGTTGTGGACCTAATTGAAAATAGATCATAGGCTTATTATACTTGCTAGGATATAATAAGAAATCAAGAGCCTAGCCGAAACCGGTTTGGCTCAGTGGATAGAGCGTCGGCCTGTGGACCGAAAGGTCCCAGGTTCGATTCCGGTCGGGGGCATGTACCTTGCTTGCGGGCACATCTCCAGTGTGAGGTATGCAGGAGACGGCTGATCAATGTCTCTCTCTCATTGATGTTTCTGACTTTCTATCCTTCTCCCTTCCTCTCTGTAAAAAATAAATAAAAATATATTTAAAAAAAGAAATCAAGAGCCTAAAAGGAAGTTAGGTGGTTTTGAAATGCCTCCTCTTCTAATCTTCCTGATTCTTGCAATTAGGTTGGCTCCATATTGAACGGTATTAGAACAGTCAAGTACAATATCCAATATGGTCCCTGGTGTTGGTGAGTGTGAAGATGCTGAAATATATAAATAGGCTGGTGACCACTCAATTGTGGTGCTTCTCTTACATAATAAAAATAAAAACATAATGAACTGCAAGTGGAATGGCTCATCTATCTTCCACATCTTACAGGTACATATGCCTGGTTCCTTCCCTGTGATTTCCCTGTCGCAGGTAAATTGAAACTCTCTAAAAATGTCCTTGAAACCCCCAACCTTTATCTCTCTGGGATCCTGACGGAGGATGATGGTTCAATTCATTATAATTGCTCTGTCCCCACCTGTATTTCAGGAACGCTGGCTTCAGTGGTTGGGCAAGGAGACTTTTTCCCAGGTGAAATCATTCCAGTAAAATCTGTGCCAGCATCAGCGAGCTGCTGTGTATCGCTGTCTCAGTTAAGTAGACCACAGTCTTGGTGGCCAGGGTCATCTCAGCCCCGTATTTCTTAGCAATAGTGAGGAAATGAAAGGTGATGGCATGGGAAGAAGGCTAATCGCTGCAAGGAATGGGGGAGATTTAAATGCACAGCACACAGACAATTAAATATTAACGCCAAGCTGTCAGCGATAAGTATTTTTTAGTTGTTATTATCTCTTTTTCTACATGATGCTGCTTGTAGTCAAGAGTGCTGTTCACATTATACTGTTTGGCCAAACACTTGTGTCTTAGTGAATAAAATAGGAAAGTCTCGATGCTTTGGTTCCAATGAGTCTGAAACTTTTTTTGCTCAGTCCCTCAACTGCCCTTCCAAGTACCCTCAACATATGTCTCTTTATCTCTTTGAATATCTATATCATGCTAAGTCATTTACTCTGTTTCTTTCTTTTCTTTTCTTTTTTCTTTCCTTTCCTTTCCTTTTCTGTTCCTTCCTTCTTTCCCTCCTTCCTTCCTTTCTTCCTTCCTTCCTTCCTTCTTTTTTTCTTCCTTTCTTTCCTCCCTCCTCCCCCCTCTCTCTTTCTCTCTTCCTTCCTTCCTTCCTTCCTTCCTTCCTTCCTTTCTTTCTTTCTTTCTTTCTTGTTTGCTTATCATTTAAAAACAAAATTTTTGTCTATGCTAATAATGGCCTAGAGCAGTGGTTCTCAACCTTTCTAATTCCATGATCCTATAATACAGTTCCTCAGGTTGTGGTGACCCCAAACCAAAAAATAATTTTGATGGCTACTTCAAAACTGTAATTTTGCTACAGTTATGATTCAGAATGTAAATACCTGATATGCATTATGTATTTTCCGATGGCTTTAGGCGACCCCTGTATTTTGGTCGTTCAACCCCCGCTGGGGTCGTGACCCACAGGTTGAGAACCGCTGACCTAGAGATTATGTAATGCTTGTTTCTCACATATACCTTTGCAAACCAAGACCATGGAGATCTTTTGCTTACAGCCATGCTTCTTTTCAGGGTGAGCATTCAGAATCTTCTTGTCATTTTCAGGGAGAGAAATGAAAAGGGTGAGGAGGGCTCTCTGTCTTCTGAATCCCAGTGCCCCGCCCCCAATCCTCTCTGACACGCCTCATTCTTTATTTTCTTTTTCCATTTCTGTATGCAGAAGCATTGACATGTCCCCAGTGGTTAAACTGAGGACTGACTGCACTCTGCATGTAGGCTGGAGAATCAACTGTGTGTTCAAACAAAGCAACTTTTGCCCTACTAGCATGGCTCAGTTGGTTGAACATCAGCCCCTGAACCAAGAGGTATCCGGTTCAATTCCCAGTAAGGGGAATGCAAGAGCTAACCGATGTTTCTTCTCTCTCTCCTTGTCCCTTCCTCTCTCTCTGAAATCAATAAAACCTTATGTTTACATGCCATCAATGGTATCTGGATGGTGGACAGATGGTGGCAATGCAGGTCCAACCCACTCTGGTTTGGTCCTGGGCATCCTGTAGCGATGCACAGCTGCTGACTGCCAGCATGGCAAAGCGTAGTCAATGCCTTCCATCTCTGGCCTGTTTCTCCTCTTGCCTTCGTGGTTGGCGCAGACCTGTCAGTTCCTCTCTGTTGCAGGAGTCCACTTGGTCTTGCAGTTGTTTTCTGAAAGTATATAAACATATTAGGAATTGTTTGACATTGAAACTGGGACTCATAACTATTGGACATTGAAATTAGCACGCAAACATTTTTTGTTCTTATAGGTTCATTTCTGGTCTACAAAAGCAAGATGTTTTTAAAAAAAAGAATTGGGGGGAGGGGGGGAGAAACAGATACAGAGGCAAAGAAGCAATGAACAGACTGTCGTACTACAGCGGGAAGGCAGGAGAGGTTGGGGTGTGGGGGCCTGTAAGAGATCAACAAAAGGACTTGTATGCATGTGTGTAAGCATAGCCAATGGATACAGGACATTCGTTGGGGGTAGGGGACAGGTGAGGGCATGTATTGGGGGGTGGGGAAGGCCAGGGGAGGTCAATAGGGAAAAAAAAATGAGACATATGTAGTACTCTTTGTAATACAGTGATACCTCGAGATACGAGTGCCCTAACATACGAGATTTTTGCTTTTAAATACGAGCAACATTTGAGATAGGAGTAATCGCTCGGATCGGCCGGCTGCACACGACCCAGCAGTTTACTGCAACTCCAGTGTCTCATAGTTTCCCACGCCTCAAGGTTATGGAACGAATTAAACTCGTATCTCGAGGTACCACTGTACTTTAAACGATAAAATATATATATTAAAAATAAAATAAAATCAATAAAACCATTTTTAAAAAGCAACTTTCTATTAAACCATCCGTTCTGAGCACTCATCTTTTCTCCTTTCATCCTTCTGCCTCGCTGTTTCTGAGGCTCAGAACTTCTCTCCTCATTTAATACTTCGGTTGCCTCTGCTTTCGTTTGTGAACACAGTTTTGAACTTTCATCTTCGCCACATCTGCAAATCCTCTGTCCACTGCTGACCTCGTCCTGACACCGCTACTACCGGTTTCTATTTTTTTTCTATTTCTTTATGTTGCTTTAATGAAATTTCAGGGGCGAGGGGAGGCAAGTTCATGTGTGAGGAGCAAGGTCTTTAACCACCAGCCCCATAAAGATTTGTGAAATTTAATTTTGGCCCAGTGGAGCTCGTTACAGCTCTGAAATTTTAAGAGCTCGGTCTAAATCATCTAACACAGGGACATAACAGCTAAAGGCATATATTTCACAAATTTAATTTTTAAATTGCGTATTTTATTTTACTTTGAGGATGGTATAGCTTTTCGAAAGAAATAAAATGCAGGATCTTACCAAGTAAACATGAGGACATATTCTTCGTATCCTTTTTTAACCTATTAAAATACCTCATGCTTTACACCCTAGCAACTCATAATTAATCCATGAGCAAGATTATTCGGGAAGGAAGCAGATGACCTGAGGTAGGACAAAGGAATAAAAGAAGCAAACCTTTCAATGGAAACATCACAACAACTTCGTTCCCTGTAAACATTTTTCCAAATAAGTGGTCTTGCTCAAATAAGGGTTCGAAAAAGTCAATATAAAAAGCCTAGCATTTGGATGAGGCAGTGGAGAACACCCAAACCATAGACTTTATAATCCTCAAAGCCTGCTTCTTAGAAAGTCCTGTAGTGACATTATTTTGCAAATTAAGTTAACAGGTGGAATCCCTGTTCTAGCCTGTTTCACATAGCAAATAGGTATTTAGATATTCACAGAACTGTAAATATTTCTGAACCACCTAACTCTCCGCAGTTCTCTGGTATTATGAAGTAAGGGGGCGAATTCACTAGAAATTCTATTCTTTCCAATAGAGAGAGGGCAGGTGGCATGCAGACGCAGGCTTTCCTGAGGCTGCCGTTGTGTAGACAATGAGTGCCTTCCAGTACCAACGGGCATGGCATAATAGTTAAGAATGTTAAAAGCACAGAAGTGGTTTGTGTGAACAGTGGTTTGACTGGAGATTTACCTCCTCTTGGGTGAATGCATTTGGTCTTCAGTTCCCATTCAATCCCTTCAACCCGCTCTTGTTTATGAAAAACTGCCATTATGTTCTGCTTTGAATCCCCCCACTTTAATTTCATGGCATGGTATTCAGTCTTGGAGAATAATAAAAGCTCATTAAAGAGGGCATTAAATATAGAAAGACAAAGGCCTGCTATTCTCAAACTCCGTTCTGCCAAGGACCTTGCGTCCACTCCCTTTTCATTTTCTATTTTATTTACCCTTCGGCATTTGGAAAGGAACGCTGCAATATGGGCATTGAAAATGACACTTGAGTTTCCATACTCTTTCCAACTCTAAAAACACAGATGAAGAAAAATGCATTTGTGTACAAAAATGGGGACAGGGGCGAGGAATCAAGTGTGTGAGTCCCTAGAGGTGCCGGACTTGTAGATCTCTGGGGTCAGAGATTAGGGCAGCGGTTCTCAACCTGTGGGTCGCGACCCCTTTGGGGGTCGAACGACCCTTTCACAGGGGTCACCTAAGACTATTGGAAAACACCTATTTCCCATGGTCTTAGGAACCAACACACCGCTCCTCGGTGTAGCAAAATGTAGCATGTAGTTTACTGCTGTCATATGAAGACTGTTGCCCATGCTACACCACGATTCAAGACAAAATTTCATTTATTTGTAATTAGAAATAAATATTTCACAATATATAATTACATATTGTTTTTTGTGATTAATCCCTATGCTTTAATGATGTTCAATTTGTAACAATGAAAATACATCCTGCATATCAGATATTTACATTACAGTTCATAACAGTAGCAAAATTAGTTATGAAGTAGCAACGGAAATAATGTTATGGTTGGGGGTCACCACCACATGAGGAGCTGTCTTAAAGGGTTGAGGCATTAGGAAGGCTGAGAACCACTGGATTAGGGACTTACCTCTTGCAAGAAACAAATAATTAATAGTGTGTGCAGCCGTTCTGCTTTCAAACAGAAGCCGGGCTGAAGAGACCTAGGCCATTTGGCTCCATGGATAGAGTGTTGGCCTGTGGACTGAAGGTCCAGGGTTGGGTTCAGGTCAAGGGCACATACCTCAGTTGCAAGCTTGATACCAGGCCCTTGTCAGGGCACTTGAGGAAGGCAATCAATTAGTGTGTCTCACTCACAACGAAGCATATCTCTCCTTCTCCTCCTCCTCCTTTTCCTTCTCCTCCTTCCTTCTTCTCCTCCTTCTTCTCCTCCTCCTCTTCCTCCTTTTTCTCCTTCTCCTCCCCTT